>OZ022312.1:8236725-8469216 GCA_963989215.1 Hedychridium roseum | reverse complement strand
ACCTAATGGTCCTTTATCGTGGCATTCGGCAATTCCACGATTAATCTTTGCCTAGACGCGAGGTCCGTTTTGTCAAAACGTTTGCCTCTGCAAACAGCGAAAAAAGGAGACTCCGTGTGTGCCGTGCGGGAAAAATGTGCGAGCGTCGCGCGTCGTCGTTGCATCGTTAAAACGGGGTCCGGGGCCCCACGTTTGCCTCCTAATCCCCTTTCGGACCCCAACACGCTCCGCTCGCCCCGACACGTCCGTCTCCGTGCAAAGGCGCTTTGCGAACATCTCGCAAACAGAAAAAAAAACCTTCTGAGAAACGTAAACGATCGGACGCATAGAATCCTCGGGTAAGAAAAAAAAGCCCAGGGGAAGAGTAATTATGTACCTGCGGCAAATGGATGCAGTTCGCATCCCCGATCGACCTTTTTTTTCCACCGATTTACGATTTTCCGAGCGCCGTTATGTACACTCGGAGCACGCGTTTCGTTAATACATTTGCTCCGGCGATGAATGAATCGGCAATTAAGACTACGCGTAAAAACGAGAGGTATTTTCGGTCGATGATTTTCAGTGTCCCGTCTTCTTTCCTCTCGTCCGTTTCCCGATGTTTTCGTCCTCTTCTGCATCATTGAACCACCGTTCTGGAGCGAGAGGAAGGCGAATGCATTAAAAACCAGACGACGAGTGACTGCCGACAGCTGACCGCGTTAATCGACCCGACTTGCCGCTCGCAACAATTATATTCTCCCCGCGATTTTATTTATACGAAGCTTTTACGAGCTCCCTCGTCGGTCAAAAATTTTTTCGAACACACCGCTACACGCAGGACTTGCGGAGAAATTTAATGAGAATCGTTCAAAGTGGATTGCAGCAGAATTGTGGGGACGATTATTTCACGATGAAAATTATAGGAAATTTGTCGAAACGCTTTTCCTTAACATTCTCATCCGATCGTTTCTGTTTGCGTTCGTAGATGTTCCTCGACGAAGGGGGTTGTTGCAGGGCCAATAAAACGGTCGGTTCGTTGTCGGTGTTGGAGGCACGATGAGACGGACGGGCGCGTTGCGACGTTCTGACACGAACACGTCGCCCGTCGCCCACGGAGAATTATTAGGCGAGCCTGGACACTCCTGCGATGCTCTCATCCCCCTTCCCCTCCCCCCCGTTGCCCTTCCACCAGTGCCCCGCGAGACTTTTGTTCTCGCGATAGGCATCCACGCCTACCTCCGCACTCCGCTCGCGAAAGAACGCGGAATGCCACCGTGCGAGGGACAATCTTCCTGGAAATCTTTCTATTTCCGTGTAAGACGAATGCGCCAGATTAAACGAGTATTCCCAGGCCCACCCCCGTTTCGTTCGGCAAATCCCCCCCTCAAAAATGTGAATACCCGAATGCCGAGTCATCTTCGTGTGCTTCCTAAAAAAATTAGCTTTCCGATGTTGCCTGCAAAAAAAATGAACAAAAAGTTCGGACTACGATGGAGTAAAGAATGTTCATCGACAGTGTAAATAACAGGAACATAAACAATCGGCAAAGGTCCATTCACTCTGTTTTCCCAGCTGACCAGTGAATTTTCTTCGACATTCGCAGTTTCCCTCTTTTTTTCGCAGGCTCGAGAAAAACATTTTCTGTGTACGTACGCGTCCACTCTTCTGTACATCATTTTTTACCTACCTTCAAGTACTGTTGCCGTTTCAAGGATTTACGGGTTGGGCCACTTTTTGTACGCTCGCCAGGAAAGAAAAATAAGCCGGGCAAACATTGCAATTTTTGCATACGCTAAAACATATGTCGCGTGCATTGATCATCTGCCAGGAGCGAAGCTGTGACAAATTCGTGGATTTGTCATTCCCAGCGTTTCGCCCTAAAAATCTGTCTGTTATTCAGAGGACTTTGTGTTTCACGAAACCGCAATATCGGAAATAGCTGAAAAATCGGTGGGCAGGCCGAAGGAATCTTGAATTGTGGGAAATTGCTATTTGATTTGCTCGTAATGACGGTCGATTTTTAAGCAGTTTTTTCGTAAATCCATCACCGCTGCGAGGGGGGGGGGGTGGGGGGAAGAGGGGGTCACACAGGGAGTAGGAAAAATTTGTGAAAGGTCCGAGGGCACGTCAGCCCTGGTCAGTGTCCAACGTTCTGTAACGCGAGGAGGGGTCCCATGAAACCGCAGATGCGGTTCGACCACCGTGACGTTGATTGGTGCTTGACATTCTTCCCCTCCCGCTTTTCAGCATGTATATAGCACCCCATATGCGCCGAGGGAATTAATATCCACCAAGACGACCTTTCTTCCTTGCATTTCCATATTCTCCACGAGTCGTGTCGTCGTGGTTGCCAGACGAACTTTCCCCTCCCCGCAAACTTCTCTTCAATTTTTCCTCCACTTAGGAACTCCTTGGAGCTTCAAAAAAATTCTCCCGGTACCTACGACGGTTTAAAATACTACCTGACTTTTTTCACGATTTTTCCAGACTCCTTTATGGTCTGGAAAAATTGTTTTATTCCCTTAAAAACGTTTGCCCGGCAACGCTGTGGTCTTACGTGTACCTTATGCGTCGAAAGGTTTGGACTTCCGGGTTTCTACCTGAACGTACCTGGTTGCGGCTTCCGTATGCTCTTCTCGAGGAGGACGACGTTTTGTCCGCTTCTACGTTATGTAAATTCGACGGGCCGGGCAAGCCGAGCGCAATGAAGCTAGAATAGCATAAGTACATACGTGCTTGCACGAGTCCCGGTGATATTTTAGATTTAGGCGCAGTAGGTAGACTCGCACACGCAAGGCTAAATAAACAGTCGTACACACTGGCGGTATTTCATTCTCTCCGTATGAAAATCAGCAGCCAGGGGCATCGGTTGTTTGCCGAGGGAGAAATCTATAGTCGTGCGGAGAAAGAATCGGTATCGGTGTTCCCGTTCGCCCCAGATTTCGAGTAACTGCGATTCATTCAAATGAAAATCCCCCTCCCAAGGGACGTCTCGAAAGATGAAGTTTACGAGCTTTGCAGATCGAAACACCGAAGGCTTGACCTTTCGTCCAAAAGATAATCGTTTCGGACTTTTATTTTCCTCGAGATTAATGGTCGTATTAAGTATTCAACGTAACGCCGTCATTATGACTTTCCGGCTTTGCTGTATCGGGTTTGATGAATGAAAGCGAGTCTGTCAACGCGCTGTCATGCCTGAATTGTAGGCATGACTGTAATGTTTTTCAAGTGGCACGCACCCTTTCGCGGACAACAGAGGTATATTAACTCCGCCCGGCGGTGGGTCGATGCACTTCCGTCATAGTCATTCCCGCTGCGATTTTCATTGTAACTCTTATCCCCGGGGGAGGTTTTCATGGATCCCCAGGATCCTTTACCTTTGGCCCGCAGGGATTGGCCATTTCTTTTTCATGACTCTCGTCAGAGTATTCCCCGAGGACGATGAATATCAGCACCACCGGACGATCGCCGTTTCGTAAGAGTTGAAAAAAACGTTCTCATCCACGGAAGTAGTAAAATTTTCTCGCGGACATTTATGAGCGGTTACCGGTCTTACATCAAAGCCCCATTTCCTCTGGTTTACAAGGTCTTTTGCCTGTAATCCTCCGGGGTGTTCGCAGTTGTTCGCATAACTCGTAATCCTAACGATCCCCGTACCGCGTGGCTAATCGTCGGCAAACTGTGAGGACGAATTCCTTTGAATCGCTGCTGACTGCTCAATACGCCTAACGACGGCTAACTACTTTCGTCACGTTACTTTCCGGCCGGAGAAAGCTGCCGGGAACTTTCTTCCAAGGACGTGGCTCGAGGCCAATAAATTAGCCAGCTCTAATACGGCGGATCGCGGCTGCACAATTCTACGCGGTATTTACACAAATCCGTTCTACCGGTGGCAGTGGCAGTGATGACCGCAGGGCCGGTTTTTCTCCCACGGCCCGGAAACGTTGCGAATGACGGAAATCACCGGACAAACGGCTCGCGCGTCTCGTATCTCACATCCCAATTTTCTCGAGAGGAAGTTCCTCGTTCGTTGTTTTCTCGCGCTCTCTCGTTTTCCCTCGGTTTTTCCTGTATCCTGTCCTTCTTCTTCTCCCATCGAAGAGAGGGGGGGGGGGAGGCTTAACGCCCCATGACGCCTTAAATCCAGCCAAGCAGGACGAAAAGGACTCCCTGCAGACAGTGTACGTACGAGCGCCGGTTCCACGCACGTAGACTACGCGAACGACGACGACGACCTGGTCATCGGCCACACCGTGAAGCCATCGAATTAAGCCGCTGAAAGGGACTCTCCGGGCCCATTCGGATTCACCATTCTAAAGCCGACGGTTATGTGTCGTCCGAGGATTCGCACATGTTTCATTTCTCGCTTTTTCTCAGTCTCCTTGCGAGTCGCGTTTATGATGGATGAGCCCTTTTTGCGTATTCGCCAGGAACTCCATTCGCACGTCCTTAGCTTCGATTCGTAAGAAACCTCCGAACCTCGGTGAAAATGAAAAACCTTAGGTCTCTCATTCACGAATTTTCCTTGCTTAAACAATACCTGCAAGCGCCGAAAACTGTTACTGGAGTTTTTGTCTTTTTTAAGAAAAGAATTGGTGAACGACAGCTGCCGTTAATGTCAGCCAATTAGCACGTCCTCGAGGTTATTTGACTTTGGCATCGTGCGAATGGAAATTGCCGTGTTTTTACGATCGACGTGATAATTCGACGAGTGGTCCGTGACGTCTTAAAATTCGGTCACGGTGCGTATGTGAGTCGCAGGGCGTTGGACAGGTCTCGGATCGACGTGTCACGCTTGTCAGCTGGATTGCCCACCGGTTACGTACTAGGTAAAGCCCTGCGTTGGAATTGCAGATGCCCTGCCCGGTCATCGGCCACCGTGAAGCCATCGCGTTAAAAAGCCCCAAAGGAGATTCTAGTGTCCCGTGGTGGTGGGGGAAGGGGGGAGACGCGAGACCCCCCGAGCGAATCGACAATAATAAAACCAACCGGACATAAATTCACAGACGGGAAACGGTCGTTTCCGTTTCCACCCAAGTGCCAGCTTTTTTTTTTTCACCTTTCGAGACGTCGTCACCTTAGGATCCCCCGAGAAGTCAGGGAAATCGATGTCTCTGTTACTCATCGTAGTCATCTCCAACATCTTCGGTAGAATTATCTCCTTGAAACATTTTCCTAAGATCTCGCGAATTTTTCGTAAAAAAAAAATGGAAGAGTGCGTAGCACTTCGCTCTCGAGCAAACTTTTATTTCTCGTTAGCGAAGGTCCCTTTGGGACAGTCCTCGGTTGAATTCCTTTTCCGACGGAAAAAAACAGGAGCGGAACTACAGAAGATTTCCAAAAGTCGCCGGTTCGGTGGCTCCGTCTGTTTTTCTTTTCTTTCCTGGCCTCGCGAAGAAAAGTCGTGGACGTAGGAAAACGTGCGGAGACGGGGCTTTTATCATTCGGAGCGCGGAGTTTCCCTTCGTTGAGGCAATTATAAGAGCCATGCGTCATTCCCCGCCAATTAGCGACGTAGAAAACGACGCGTTCCTGCGGGAGTCAAGAGGATGGGGGTGGTGGAAGGGGGGCTGGAAACCGCTGGCTCGGCGTCTTCCCGTTCCTACTGGCTTCCGATGACAAAGTGTGTATAATTTTACGCGCTGCGGCATCGCTGCAACACGAGGCCATCGTCGATCTTCCTTCTCGTCACCGGACCGCTGATTGCTCGGTCGTCCCTCGCCGCGGAGATTCATTAACGGGGCATTAAATTCATTTATAAGATCCTGCCCCACCTCTTTTAACAACCATCCTATCTTGGCAAAACCATGAAACACATAGAGTAATCTTATTTCCATGTTCAGCGAAATTCCATTCAGCGAAACAAGGTGCACAGTTGAGAACATCATTAAAATACATGTCGGGGGTGAAATCAATTACCTCAGCTGATAGATTGACCCGGTGTTTCGTAATAAAAAGGACTGAAAAAAAGTGACGTACAATATATTGGACGTCGGTGCTATTATCGTAATAATGGGAGAATGACATTAAATTCGTTCCGCGACAGGAGACGGTGAATTGGTTCCGGCTTAGTGCCACTGATATTCTAGCCGTTATTAACGAATTTTTTCTCCTGTCTCTATCGGGTTATAATTACACGCTTTGGCGTGGTACGAGCTCGAACGCGATCGAGGAACGTGGATATTGGCTTCGCGGGGTTTCAACGAAGGAGGGGTAACTCTAGTCGAACACCCCCGTTTAACAGAGCGTGAACCCCGTTATCCCCTCCCTTCTGCCCTTGGCCGGCCCCAAACGTCGGCAGTTAGAAGTCATTACGCATTCATAGTATTCCGCGGGCTCGCGCGTTACGCTTTTGTAACGTGCGTCGAGGGCCGAGCAAGGTTCGAGTCGCTGGGCGTGCATATTCGTCGGTTCCCGCCTGCGTAGATGCACGTTGCACTCCTGCACCTCTAAACGAACACACGAACACGGACACGTGCATGTGGGAAACGTGTGTGAGTAGCGGGAAAGACACGCTATATTCATAATATCTGCCCTACACGTACAGCCCAACGACCCCCGCGTAGGTACTTGTCTACACACACACACACACACACACACACACATATGCCTATCGACGCTCCCACACTTTCCTAACGGTATTGAATAATGCGAGAATAATGGAGACGGTGTTCCGGCGGGCCACGTAATCGGTAATCGGGCACTAATTACGGGGTCGTATCATCGGCTTTTTGTAGGCCCGTCAGCCGCGTACGTTTCAACGTACCTACGTAGGCGTCATGCGGGGTACCACTCGAGTACTCCGCAATGATAATTAGGTATTACGCGCTGTACGTGCGCCGCAATATGTCAGGGCCAATTCTTCCGGCGCTGTGCCCCGCAACTACCCTTTACTTCTGTCCATTCGTTGGGAAATACGCGACAGACGTGGCTAGAAAAAAGACTCCGGAATTTTCTGTAATTTCACGTTTTTTGCCGGATTTAATGACGTTTCGTTTGTCGCGAGGGATGACAGTAGTCGAGGAAGATGAAACGAACGGCCATATGGCGCGGCCAGGATAAAAACCCTGGGTAAATATTGCGAAATCATTGGCCTTAATTTTTCATGACTATCGATCACCCGCGAGACCATCCGACACGCTCCAGTGTCTCCTGGCCTGTACTCTTTTTTTTTTCCAATGGAACTACTCATTTCTGTCGTCATGCACCTCGGACTGGGTAAATGGTGGTCTCGTGACTGCTTCACTTTTTTTTACCCTCGACCCGAGGTAAAAAAAAATGCTTCATTTTCCTCCGGTGAAATGACGCATTTCTATCAAAAGTCATAATGGCTAACCCTTTTTCGGTCTAACGGAAAACCGACGGTTTTGCCTCGACGACAAGTCAAACCTAAAATTATTGCTTTAAGTACAAATTAATACGCATTGTCCGCTCTTTCGATTACACCTGGCGAGGTGGAAACACGGAAGCACAGAATTTCGATTAATTATCGGAAACGAAATTAATGGAACCCATAAATCTCGTGAAAAGTTATGTTCCTCGGGATGCTCATGATCCTGTACTTTTCACACTTTTACGACTATCTTTAACGATTTCTCGTCAAGTCTTCGTTGGCCATAAATCGCAATCATCGTGCTACACTGTCTGATAATTACGGGAGGATATGTTACGTCCTCGGGGAATTCTTTGACGTTATTCCCACCGAACGTGTGTCGTCACGATGTCCAGGTGGTTCCTTTCCGTGAGGAGCACTCCAGATATTGATGAACGGAAGACGGGTAGTCCCGGAGGAGGGGGGAGAAGTGAGGAGCAAGGAGAAGAAGGGGGGGGCTAGACAGTCGGGGCGAGCTTTGGAGGATGCAAAAGTTCATGCACGATTGTGTAGCGGGATAATACGATACAACGGCGATGAATGCCCCGGGGTACGACAATGAGAGACTTGATTTGAGAATACGAGCTCATTATTGGCTCCTGGGTCGGCCGAGATGTCGGACCTCCCGTCGCGATTCTGGCCCATTTCTCGACCTGCCTGCGTACACGTGAGTCTCCACTCTCTCCTCACGTCCTTCCTCTTCCTTCCGACCACCCCTTCACCCTTCATCCCTGCGCTCTCTGCCTGTCCCGTCCTTCCCCACTGGCAATCGGGGGTGGAACTTACGCGCGACCCACTGCACACCCCTGTTTTCCTTTCAATCGTCAAAACGAACGAACAATCGTGCCCATTAAACCGATATTTACGGCCCGCTGGAGACACAGAAACGTCAGTCTTACCCACGAAGGTATAATAGGCGAGATTTACGATACCGAAAGGCGACTGTGTCAGGTGAAAAGCACGGAATAAGCTAATCATGTCACGGCATTTTGTTAGCTTTATCTTCTCAGTGTAATTGTAAATTTTGGCAAAGGTACGTATGTATATTTTGTACAGGGAATACGATTAGACGTAGTATTTTAATTTGAAAGTTGTTGACGGGAGTGGGAGAGGAATATTTCATGGGGACCAGAAGAAACGAAAGGACCGAATACGTTTGAAATTTATACGGATTTTCTCTGCTTTCCCTCCTCGCAATGTTCCTGTGTACACAGGCGGCTCATTTCTCGGTCGGACAATGATGAGATTCGTGGACCTGCCTTACTGCGAAACCCCACGGATCAGTCCAACCACCCCTGGACCACCGCTGGTTTTCCGACATTTTCCCAGTGGCCGGTGTCACGGATAATCGGGGGTGGAATTTATGTTCCTCTGTTTAGTCCATTGTGCTGTGCTAATAACACCAAAAGCGCTGAGAAAGTCAGGGAGTTATGTTTTTCCAGTGGAAAACCATCATTCCCACGACTGCGGGAGGTTCACGTAAATAGGCGAAATTTAAGAACCAGGTGTCGCTCGATAATAATTTCCACAAAACGAGAAACACCACCAGGGGGGCAGGGATTTAAAGGTAATGCCAAATTATCATTTTCTACATGGTCTTTTCAGTTCCCCAGCAGACAATCCTTATTCGATCTTAGAACAATCGTTCGTTCCGTACGATTAAGTTACCGAATTCTACCGAACGCATTTTCCAACGTCGGAGCTTCACCGTATTTTTGTGACACGAGTTAACAGCTTTTGGCCAGTGTATCGAGCTTTCGTTTTATTTCATCCTCCTCGGCGAGCTTTATTTTCGTAACGGAAACCGAATCGTCGTAGTTGGAGCGCAGCTCCCATGAGAGGCAGCTTCGCTGCACGTCTCCTTCAATATTCCCTCGGCTAACGAGAGAGGGAAAGAGAGAGAGAAAGAACGACGGCAGGGTGGTAGCCGGGGAATCGAGAGGAAGATAGAAAGTTAGAAACGCTCGTCGACGTGCACGTGTGCCTTCCTCGTCGGGCATTTTTCTTCACCCTTTTCAGGAGTCCACCTTGTCAGCTGCCATGGAAAAAAATCAGCAAACATTCGGCTATAGATAAAGGCCCGCCGATGACAATAAATAACTGCGGCATAAAGAAAAGGTAACGAGGGGCACTTAGAAAAACCTAAGGACCGCCATGAATTACGATTTATCGGAAATCCCGAGGTTTCTCGAGATCAGAAATACCGGCTTTCCATGAGGGTAGAATTTCGAACAAGTGTAGACGGAGTGTATAAAAATGCGATGCCTGAAAACGATGAATAAAATATGGCCGGATGATTTTGCATGTGGAATTCTCCGAGTCACGTTCGTCGGGGAGAAAAGGGAGGGGAGTCTTT
Source organism: Hedychridium roseum (assembly GCA_963989215.1). Classification (NCBI taxonomy): domain Eukaryota; kingdom Metazoa; phylum Arthropoda; class Insecta; order Hymenoptera; family Chrysididae; genus Hedychridium; species Hedychridium roseum. The sequence continues at coordinate 8,459,509 of OZ022312.1, read as the reverse complement.
AAGGGAACACAACTTTCACGTGCTTCTTGCGGAGTTTCGCTGACGGAGGGCTGGACAAATCTCTCTGTCGAGCAACACCTTCGATTTGGCGTAAATTAGTCTTCGTCGGTGACTTTGTATGGGTCGATTCTTGGCAACCCTTTTGCTTTGGACGCTCGTGCACCCTGAAAACCCGGGGCGAATGCCTCGGCGGCGAAGGGGTCGATGTTATCGGTGTTCCTGCGGAATTGTATTCGAAAACAACCCCGTGAACGATCTCTCGATCTTCCTCGGTAGGCGCTCGGTCTTTGTGGTCGCGTAGTGTTACACAAAACCGTTTGCCCGGGAACCCTTTCCCGGAAATTAGGGCGCACACGAGGGGTAAACCCCATGGCCCGCCTTTCGAGTGTCCCTACACCCTCCCGATCCAACAAGAATGACATCTTCGATCGTTGGATCAGATTTTTCAAAGACCCATGCCGATCGTGCACTTTCGTAAAGACTTCCCTGCCTGCGCTAATGACTTCGTAACGATGTTTTATCGGCGGTTGAACATCGGTGAGTCTGCATATTCCTTCCTTTACCTGCACCTTCTGATAGATCGCACCTTCATCTTCCGTTCGTGAGAATGTCGCCTTCAATAATCATTACTCTGCACCGACATTCTCCGATTCTGGAAACGAAACATTCCAAGAGGCTTCTCTTGAGATGTCATCCCTTAATTTAAGGTGCGTTGTCAGCGAATTTCCTCTCCACCGAACAGAACCCACGGAATTGTAAATAATTCCGCAGTTTTTGCGCCCTTGGCTTTGACCTCCATTGTACGTAGGAAGATTTACTTTTTTTCATCTGAGGGACCGAAGACAGATTATGCATTAGGAAATCATTATTCACATATAATGAGCAGAAGGGGTTGGGATGATCGATGGGCGGATTCTGATAAAGGAACAATAGTTTTCGAGGTGTTCATTTGCCGACCCTCTTTTTGGCTCGCGGCAAAAGAATTTCATTGCGAGCTTCGCCGCCCATGAAAACCTTGACCGGTCGCTAGTTGGCCGATGCTTTATCCCTAATTAAATTTCCTCATCACGAAACCTCGTTACGTAAGCCAAGGCTTAGAATAGCTCTACTTTAAACCTCTTTCTACTTCGTCCCATTAAATCGTTTAACGATCGAGGGTGAGGAAAGATCATCCCCCACAGTGTACGATTAAAAAAAAAGTCAGTATTCATAGAATCCAAAATAGAATGATACCGTAACATCTGTCCCTTAATTCTTTATAATCTACGAAGCCTTATTTATACCCAACTTTATCGTCCTTTTTTTTTAATATCGCGCTAATCCTGCGGGGTCCTGTCTTATCGTACTTTTGTATCCAGCATTTGATGGTCAACGTACGGGTCCTTTAATCCCGTGAATAACGGCGATATTGCGTCTACGGTCCTCCATGGTTTCCGTCGTAAATAACATTTCGAAATCCCCGCGCACGAGTACCTCCCCGGCCCGTGTTACTCCGTACACTTCATTTACGGTATCTTCCTCCCATTCCCCGGTAGATTCTGCTCGACGACGCATGATTCATCCCTTTGTCGAAGGGTAGGCCGATTGTTTCGCGAACGAAAGGTTTCCTATAATCCAGTGTCTGTGCCGCTCTTAAATCTTCCCTCTTGGCGAGATAAAAGGACCTCTCTCTATCAATTTACACGCGTGCTCGAGGCGGAACTGTCGATTAACGAAAAACCTCGTTCCACCCCTTTCCCCGAGATTCCCCCTCCACGCGTGCGCTTGTCGGTTTTTCCCGGTTGGCCCTTTTTTCCGGGGCAATCTGTCGATCGTTCGCTCTGATTAAATTCGTTCGATCGACGACAGCGGCCCGCGGCCAATTAACGCGGGTTAACGCATATACTTGCCGCCGTATGAATCAGAAAGCACACCTGCCCGCGATTTACAGTTTCACCGTGGGCAGGAATAGGAAAGCAAATGGCTATGAATATGCAATTTCCTCGTCGACGGGTGGTCGGCTCACGGGGAATCTATTTTACATAGAGTGCGGCCCACGCTGGCCACGGCTCCTTTCCCTACATCCGGTTGTCAATGGATAACCGTCTTTTCGCTTGTCGGCCGATCGAAAAATATCGTTACAAGCCGTGAAAACGAGGACCGTGTCGCGTTCTTACGGGGACAAAACACTTGGCGGAATAAGACGCTCCACTGAATCCCATATGTTCGTCAAGAAACTAGCTCTTTAATATTACCCACGACGAAATATTCAATTTATACGTCCCCGTGCATTCTACGTTCCTGTAAGAGATATTTCACGTCTCAATGCCTCTCGGGGTATTAACTTATGGTCGGCGCTGTAGCTGGCTACCTGCTGCCGTTGTTACAGGGCGTAATTTATCTCGCGGGATGCAGTGTCCTTCGGAATTGGATGCGATTCCCTGGCGGATATTTATCAACGGGACAGTCGGGAGGTGACGGACTTGCCCGTAAGTTTCCTCGCCGTCGGGTAGGAACATTTCTTTTGCACGGCTCGATGCAGACATCGCTAGAGAGCGAAAGGGCTGAACGGGCGCAGGGGGGAAGAGCCGAGGAAATCGAGAGGAGACGCGTGTGAGATATGAGAGGGAGTGCGCCGATCGGAAAGGGGAAAAAAAAAGGACGAGGAGGAACCGCGTCGGGCTTAACGGCTTAGAAATAACGCGACAATGGCCGATTACGGCGACGATGGGGGGCCGTAATACGGTCCCGTACCTCCATCCTTCCCCAATAAATATTTCCCTGCCCTTACGATTCCCGGTGCTTCGTAGCCGACGTGACATGTTTATCTGTTTGTTACCTGATCACCACGTGTCGGTAGGTTCATACTTTTGCTCCTCCGATGCATCCCTTAAATATGCAATCAAGAATTTTACACACCGAAGCTGGAACAACACGAAACGATGTTCCGGGACTTCCTGTTATTACAATAATTGCTCCGCAAAGAGTTCCTGGAAGTTCATCGATTCTGATCGTTATCCGAAGAATTGAAAGTTCGTGTTTCTGTTGGAACGATCGTCACGTGCTTACAATTCTTTCCAATTATAATAGTTGTAATTGCTGTAATTCCGGATGATTCATAGACACGCATAATGCAGCTGCAGGGTAGGACATTTCCTGGTCTATTCCGTGTTCGATGAAATGTACGTAGCTAGAGGAAAATGTGTTTATTTTTATGTGTTTTTCTCCATTGTGCGGTTTTGCCGGGATGGTGTTTAATCCACTGGCAGAAAGAACCCTTTGCCTCTTGTCTCTCGGTCGGTGTCAATCGTTATTGACGGAGATAACGTTTGCGCGCAGCTGCGCCGTTCTGTTTTTGTTTTATGACCACTTACGTGCCTGCTGTCGGCGCAGCTGCGAGTTGTGCCGTTCATATTGACCAGTTTTGATTTCGATTCCAACTCACGGTCCTCAATGAACACCTCACAGGAATCCCCATGGTGCATACACCTTCGGCTGAAAAATTGACTGAAGGTGCTTATCAGAAGTTGATCGTCAAACACGATCGATAGATGGTCCGATTTTTTTCAGACCTCTGAAAGTGGAGGTTCGTTCGTTTACGAAGGATTTCGAGTTGTCACTTTTACAGCTGGTACCAATTGCTAAAACCGAGAGGTTGCGAACATCATTTCCAGACGGAATAAGGTCTTCCGTCTGAAGTCAACCCCCATCGATGCCCGGTACGTTGTTTCGTTAGCGAAATGAAAAGCAAATACGTAATCCTCGGGTTTTCTCCCTCTTTTCTGTCGCGCCAGCTCCGCCGGCATTCAGAAGTGAACCGGGACTAGCCTGCAGCCAGTGCAGATCGACGTGTGACAGACGTGGGAACCTGTCTCCGATTTCGCAAAAGACAACTCGTCGGCCAGCGGGCTCACGGGGAAAGGGGAAGCTGTTCGAGGGGAAGAACGGGAGAGAAGGAGAGCAGGGGAAAGGAACGAACCCGGGAGATATGGAGGAAGGAAGGAGTGAGAGGAAGTTGTCGCTGAGCGAATAGCGACGAAGGAAAAGAGAAAAGGAAAGTGTAGAGAAGCGAAGGAGCGAGAGAGAAAGTTGGAAATCGAAAAGAGTCTCACAGATGCTCTTCTTGTACTGTTTTTCTCTCTCTCCCTCCTCCGGGCCTTTGCCCTGCCCTCTCTCTCTCTCTCTCATTCCGTCGGTACTTCCCTTGCTCACTCTCGAAAATTTTTTCTCAAATCATTTCCAGCCGCGCGATTCCGAACAATCGCGCCCCGCTCTAATTTGGCGCGAGGCCCCCTCTTTCGCCGGGGGAAAACTGCTGAAAAACTCAGCCGATCCGTCAGGGACTCGCGCGCTCGTCCTTTTGCGGCTTTTTTCACATTCCACACGAACGGAAGCGAGGCAAAAGTTTCCGGCAAACTACTTCCCTCCCCCCCTCCACGACCACCCCATAGCGTTTTTTATCGAGGAAGCAAACGATGTCGTTGCGAGAGTTTTTCGAAAATACTGCGCGATCACGTGTCTCTTCCTTTTCTTTTGCCCGTTCGTCCTTCTCTCTTGCTCTACGTTTTTTTTCAAACCCTCCTTACCGCCCTACATTGTCGTTCTTATTTCGCCTTTGCTTTTCTCGTCTCGCTCGTCCGTCGTCTGATCGATCGGTTAAAATTACCAGAAAAAACGGGAAACCAGGGAAAGCGAGACGATTTTTCAGCCTTTCGTTTTAGCCGATTTATCGGCTATCGTTGGCCCGTCAAGAAATCCTTTTGCCCAAGACTCATAACTCGTGATTCATTCTGCTTCTTTATTTCGCGCGAATGGGGAGTCAATCTTCGGGGATTTACGAGGTCAAACCAATGGGCGCGAGTTGATAGATTTTTCAGGGAAAATTGCCAATCAATATCCCCCATCGTACGTATTTTTGCCACACCTGGGAGAACCCTATTTTCGCCGAGTGCAATAATTAGTCGTCGTAAGAAGATTATATCAGCGTCCATTAACCCCTTTTAACGACGCAAAAGTTAACAGCTGGAATTTTTCGACTTACATTGTCCATTACAATTAGGGCAACGACGTTGTTAAATTTCGGACAAATCACGCAATTGCCCGGACAATGGGTCAACTGTCCATATAATCTTTTATCGACACCCTCGGTTGCGATCTTAATCATACATCACGGGGTTCGCTTGATCCGACATAATGATTTTTTAAAAAGCCCTCTGCCCGATCCCTTTTACGTGATTTCCCGGAATTTCCGGCGCGTCGCCTTTTTTTCGTCGCGGATAATCGTCGTCAATGGGGAAACTAGTCTCGCGAGATGACAGTAACTAATGCTCCGGGCATTCTACGTCTAAATACGAACAGATGTAATTGCGATAATGGCCAGCGCTAATTCCCTTCGAATCAGCCGAGAGTGTCGTCCTTTTTTCATTCTCACCCTCCTGTGTCCAGACGGGCACAACGATTTCCCGGATTTTTCGGGAAACCAGCGAGCACGTACGCTCTCGCACCATTAGCCACGATATTTGATCGATCACGAAGACACGTTTACAAAAACGATCTGTACATTGTAACCTGCCTCGATCACATGTTCTCGATCGACCCTATTTTCCTACTACACATATCGATCATTCTGCTCGTTATACATTTTTTGAAAAAGAGGGCAGGGAGGGAGTAATAAAATCGCGAAGGTTTCTAAAAACGTTTGTAGTTGGATCTTGGGCTATGGGTGTATTAGAATGACGTATAAGTCAGTTATTCTGTTTGGGAAACCTGATTCCTGGGCCCTGGGTCTCCTTGAATTGATTCCATTTAAATTACATGAAAAGGTCGGGTTTTTTCGCCGGAAGGAGAAGTCTTTATTCGCGATTGTAAAGCCGCGGTCGCCCGGTGCAAGTCGAATACGTTTTACGGGCGCACGGAGAAGACGAGTCCTTTTGTTTCGGCCGATGCCACGGGTTCCTGGGAAGCCGTTTCTAATTACGAGCCTATGCGGGGCCTCGTGTGCTCCTCGAATAATAAATTCTCTGTCCAGTGGCGGACGGTCCCTCATCGATACTCCTTCTTCCAGGATCGGCTTAACTTCACGGCAAAGAGCAGCTGTCCCGCATCTGAGAACAGCAATCCGACGAGAAAACGGCCAGACGATGCGCACGCGACCGTTTTCCCCGTCAGAATTCGCCGAGTAGACCGTAGGATTTGCCGTAGGATTTCGAGGATTACGTCCAAGACCGGACGGCGGGCCAAGAAAAATATTTACCGCGAAACCGAGGGTCCCGTCGGTCCAGCACGAAGAAACAGGACTTCGCTGACCGACGAGAATTATCAGAACATGAGAACGATGAAAACATACGACGTTAAGATTCCAACTTGCGCGTAGTCTCAGCCGATTTGATTCTTTCGATCTCCTTCCAGGATTTCCCGCTACTGGAGAAATTGAATTCATTGGATATCGATCCAATCCAGGTCAGAACAGGTCATTTTATTATGTGTCTGGATATACTGTGTAAAATCTTCTATAGAATTCATATGGCACTGTTCGGGCAAGGTTATTGTATATGATATCCATTGTTACCGCGTGTCCGCTTGGGTTTCGCAACGGACAAGGTCCGGCAGAGTGAGTTTCTGCGAGGACGGGCGTATTTGGAGTTTCCGGGAAAATATTATTAATCGTCTTACGACGGACCACCAGGTCCGAGCGGGCCAGTCGCGCCCGAGTTCGGACAAATCGTCCATTGACCGTTGTCAATGGACGTCCAAGGAAACGGAGCATCGCAATACCTGACAGGAGTTGTAGCACGTTAGACAGGAGCAGAAGAAGGAGGAGGAGGAGGAGGAGGAGGAATAGGAGGAGACTGTAAGAAAGCCTAGAAAAAATAAAGCAGGCAGGGGGAGAGGAGGATAAAGAATTCCCTGGGGTGGTATGAAAATATCGCTTTCTGCCAGGAGACACCAGCTGTCACGATCTTCTCCCCCTCCCCCTTTTTCCTGGGCTCTTTTCATCGAGTTACTGTCTGTCTCAGTTCCACCCCCGCATCCACCATTCGTTCTCAGTCCCCACTGTAATTCCCCTCCACCGACGTCTTACACATATTCTTCTCCTTCTTCCGTCCAACCCCCACCCACTCCCCTTTCCCCGGCTCGTTCTGCCGTCGGCGAAGATGATGGATTCGTCAAGAGGTTCACGACGGACTTTCCGGTGCACTGGCCGGTGAATCGACGCGAGTAATTGGGCCGTGCGCCTACCGGTACGGTCATAATGGAAGAAAGGATCCGCTGATTCGACGTTTTCTTAGCGTACCTTCCTTTCGGCGGGCACGTGCGGGGGAGTCGTCCTCAAAGGATCGACTTTCAATGGAACCGTGAGGTCCTTTCTCCTCGCGAGGGTAACGGCCGTGTGATTGGTGGGCACTCGTGAAGATCGCGATATTTCGATCTTTCCCCTCCCCTTCCCTTTCCCCGTCACGGTTGACCGCTGTCCTCGGTTTCCCATTCTGCACTGACGGCTGGCTCCTACGATTTCATTGTCCGATCCGTACGTTGCGTTCTCGGCCAATGGAAGAATAACACGCGTGTCATCGATAAAAAAAAATATATATACACGTGCCCCGCGGGGCAAACGTGATAGAATTCCTCGCTATTTAGGGAGTGCATTCAGTCGGATTTCTCGAGATGTCTCTTTCGAGATTCAACGGACCGACTGATTGGTCGAATTGAATAAGCACGCGACAGAATGATAGGCAAACGACGCTAGATTTCTGCTAACTGGTTTAACGAATTTTCACGAAAATGGCCGGACGTTCCTCTTGTTCGGCGTTAAGGAAGCGAACGTAATTTCAAACCGACGTTTTACCGCTACGCGTGCGTTTCTCGGCGAAATCTTGGCCAACCGATTGTCCTGCGGGGACACAATTCGACGCAAGCTTCAATGCCGGATGCGATTAGGTCCTATTTGTGAGGAGGAGGAGGAGAAGAAGAAACTTAAAGGACCCTCTTCTTCGTACGAAGGAGTCTGATTTATTTGCCGACTCGTCCTTCAATGGCCCTTATTTCTCCTGTCCTTCGACAAATGGCAACACGGATCGTCCAACGACACACTTCGCCTCAACAGTTCGCCCACTGCAATGATTTGCGTTTTCTACAAAAAATGTGCGACATTTAAATCAGTCCGAACTTCCTGACCTTTCGCGAGAAAGGCAGTCTCTAAAGATGGGAAGTGGCCGACGAGGATGAAAAAAAAAAGGAGAAGCTGCGCTGATGAAAGTCCAGCAGCCGCAGCTTGAAAAGTCGCGGTAAACCCTCAGAAGGACCCCTTGCCCCCCTTTTCTCCATTGACGTGGACGGCTTTCAACAGGCGCGCGGGCGTCTCCTAAAGATTTATTTCTTACCTGGTGGAAGCTGAGTTTCCGCTTGAAACGCCCGAGAGATTAGCCATCGCCTCAGTGCCGACTTTTCAAATCGGCCCGCCTGCAATTACGGAAATTACGCGCAACGTTGCACAAATGTGTCATCGGCAAGACCTTTCGTATCTCTTCACGGTTCAAAGAATTACCAAAAATCGTCGTTTCACCTCGACGCCAGGATCTGGAATAAAATTTCGATTATTCGGAAGGGAAAAAGTGTCATGGCGATATTTTCTAAGGAGAAATCCTTCCTCCTGAGTCTCAACTATCCTTCCTTTCCGTGAAGATTCAGCAATACGTCTTTTCTCGTTCGAACGGAGAATACGTGGATTACGATGCAGTATTTCTGTCCTGCGGTCGGCCGGTCCATTAATCTCTTTATTCGGCGATGCGTTGATAGCGGCGTGGCGAAGTCGATTGTCAGTAGGCTGAAAAAAAGTTTTTGGAAATACACCCACGGGACCGCAGACGAGTGAAAACTGGACTGGTCGGGGATTTTTCGAGTGGCCTGCAGGTATAATTCTCGTCCCGAACATTCCTTTTTTCCCTTGCCTGACTTAACAGCATTCCTTGCTAAGATATTATCCATATCCATCGTTACGTTTCTAAATTTTCACGACTTCGATTCACTCATCCAAAATTTTCCCTCGTCTCTCAGGGAAGGATAGTTGATTCCTGTTTTGCCTCGTTCGAGAAGTTTACTTCGCTCAGTTTATTTAGCTTGTGGATATCGTTGAATCGGTGTTATGATATCAGGCTCGAACACCCACCAGTCCTTTGGGTCGTCCAGTTCTGGGTGGAAAGGAGTAGAGTAGTGTAGCGTAGTGAAGTCTGGATCGAGGTGGTGGGGACAGCCGGTCTCTCCTGTTTCGTAGCCTCACCTAGGGACCCTTACCTACATAAGGCCCCTGCTTTCACCCCTCCACGTCAGTAGGGAACGAGCCGTTGAAGTGCTACGAACACCTCCGCAACTTTGCGAGAGCTCGCGCGATCCTGCCTCGAACGTTTTCACCTTTCAACGTTTTATTTTCGCGCGGCAAACGAACGGACTATGTGCATTAATGTCAAAGTGGTGCTCGTGACTGTTTAATGCGTCTTCTGGATGTATAGCTGAGTGAGCCTGCGCTTCATACAACAGTGAGTAATTTTCTTGAAAAACGTGACGTGTAAATCGGTGAAGCAAAACTCAAAGTTCCACAATCCGGCAACATTTGGTCCTTTTACATTATAATTCAAATTCTTGGATTACCGTTACTTCTATTTTCTATTTAATTGTACTTTCCACACGTGGCAAAAGCGTGCCTATGTTGAACCCGCTTATCAGAGGGAACTGTATAAATATTTCCCCTCTAATCTCATCCCTGTGTTCCTTATCTTACGTAAACATGTGCGCAGGGTATTACTGTGAACGTAACCTGAATCCTATTTTTTCGCGACGGATATAGATAAACAACGAAGCTTCACCATTTGCACTTTCACGTCGAAAAACATTTCCAGACTGTCCTAGAATAAATTTGCCGCCGATAGAGGATCGATCACGATAAAACGAAGTATTAGTAGTTGTAACACACGTGACCTGTCAGTGCCCTTAGAATCGTGAGATAATCTGAGAATCAGTACCGTCAGCTTGTCACCTCGAACAACGGAATCAATCGACAGCAATGATACAACAATTAGCCGAATGATTGACACGAGGTTTCCCGTTCTGACGGGAGGGAGGGGGTTAACGAGCTTCTAATGCTTTTAATCGGCCGACGGTTGCCCGTAAACAATGGGACTTTCGCACGCGGTGCGTGCGTTTTAAAACGACTGCTTACCTGCGCGTTATTCCGCCTATCACGCATGAGTGCGAGGGGCGAATTTCTGCGTGGTCGTTCCGTTTCCTCCCCTTGCGCGCTGTCGACCGCGCGACGATATGCTAATTCGGGCCCTCGCTGCGAAATTATTTGGCAACAGTCCCGTGCCGAGCGACGTTCGATCGTCCTCGGGAATTTTCCTCGCCCGTACAATTTCCCTTGGTGCGAGGGCTAAAGCCGGATTTACCCGGCACCGATGAAATTTCCTCCCCGAATTATCGATGACCCACGATTAATAATCCATCCCCACGGATTTGGCCTTTTCTCCCGACATCCAATGGCGCGGGAAGACTAGAATTTCCGAGGGAAAAAATGTCGGTATGTCTCGAAGAGATTTACCAATTTTTTTCGCCGGGTTCTTTTTTTTTTACTGTGTATTAAGGTACATTAGGTGTCATTTATTATTTCGCTTGTCAAGCACAGTACGTTCGTATGCATCGATTTTCTCCGCGCTCTCGAGCGACTAGGACGATCATTTCACGGTAGTCTTGAGCGAGGGAATTGAAATTCAATCGTCGACGTCTCGACGATCGGTTTTTTCGGATTAATAATGAGGCTCTTTGAAAAAACTCAGGGGCAACGCCTTCGACGTGCCCCCGTTCGATCTACGTCGAGACTGTTCGGTCCAACGTGGAAAAAAGTCGTGAGGATGGAACCCGGCGCAACCCTTCGCTGCCATTTGTCGGTAGACTCGGAAAAAAGGGGCAAAAAATGACAGCACTAACGAGTTCCTACCCCGAGCGGAATAATTTGAAAAACTCACTGTCGATCCCATGAATGTACGCGATAGTTGTCGGGGCAAAATCGTTAATAAGAATATCACCCTAAGAATGTCCTACCCCGTCCTCAAATTTATGTCTATGAAAATAATTTTATTAGCTGCACAACAGTAACGGGAGGTTGGGCAAAACAATTTCACGATGTTCATGAAACCGAGATTGGAGTACCGACCTGCGATATTCATCGGTCAGATAGATCTGGTCGAGCGAGATTGTCGGGGTGCGACTCGAGCCGTTTTTCGATCGTTGACCGAACAAAAGGCAAGTGCGTGAGGATCTCGTCTCTAATTGTAAAGACACTCTCTCGGTGCCGGTGGCACGAGTTTGCCGGCGAGGTAAGAGAACGTCGGAATCGAGTCGGGTATAAAGGACGAAAAGAGCGTGTACGCGCGTGCCTCGGCTACATCTGCCAATGAGAAAAAGGGGGGGGAGAGGGATCGAAGAAAGAGGTCGAGCGAGCAGGATCAAAAGACCAGACGAAGACAGCGCGAGGAGAAAGAAAGAGAGAGAGAGAGAGAGAGAGGGGGTAGGGGGAGAGGGAGAGAGAGAATAAGGAGCGGAATGAAAAGGAAGGACGAAGGAGCAAGACGCGACTAGCCGTGGGCCCTATACAAACTTTCCTGGCGAAACTCCAAGGACCCCGTGGGTTCGCGAGGAACCTTTTCTACGGGATCCCTTCCATTTAAATGGCCAGACGTTTCGGGCACCGTCAGGACCCGTTCCTTCATTGTTCCAGCCTTATTTTTCGGGGCTCGTCCTGCTCAATGTCCGCGCACCCTCTGGGACTCGCGCGCCAAAGGGGTGAGAAAAGCCCGTGAACGGATTTCGCTCGGCGAATATCCGCTTCGTCCTCTCCATTCTTCCTTCCTTCCTTCCTTGCTTTTTTTTTCTCATTTCTCCTCGTACTCCACGTCGACTTCCCACCGTGGCAACATGCATGGACGGGATTCGCTGGTCCATAGTCAAGGAAATAGCTCCATTAAAATGACTATGGGTCCGCGGGGATAATAGAAATCCGCCGTCGGTTCCACGGGAATTATCGCGATGGGTCCGTCGATCCGGGCTTCTCAAAAGGACACGTAGGCGCGACGTGGAGGGATAAAAAGAATCATGAGGCTCTTAAGGTCTTGAGTTACGCGTTGCCCTTGCCCTCCCCCGGGGGAAAACCTCATTTGCCCGTGCATTCCGTGATGAACTGCGGCCATTACCCGCTGACACGTGCTCGAAAATGTTTTCGAACGAAGGCAGTCTTTGACCGCCCACCCCGGGGTCGCGTGAAACCACGTGAAAAATGAATTTCAAGAAAACCTAACGTCACGGGGATCCCAACGACAATGGCTGGAGAAAAACGAGTGGATCGTCGGCAGACTTTGCCATTTGACCCAACATCGGCACGTACAGGACAGAGAATGGACGGAGAATAATAAATTTTCCCACTGACAATTAACACGATCGTCGTAGCTAAGGAAATTCGTAAGAACCGAGGAAAATGAGAGGACTATGAGAACCGTGTATGTTTGTCGAGGAATGACGGGTCAGTTGACGGATCAGATCGGAGGATCGATCGGGAAAATTCATAAGGATATTTGCTATTCATTTGTCTTGGTGCAGGGTCTATAGGCACATGGGAACGGGATATAGGATCCAACGACTGGAGGACAGGTGTGCTCCAAATAACACGCTCGTTCCAAGTCTGTCTCCGGTACACGTCTTCCCCCCCTCTTTTCGCTGGTTGGCCAAGCCGTTCTCCATTGCCAAAAAGCGAGTATAGCCCTGAGTGAATGCGCCTTTGATTGTCGTCGGTTGGGTTCCTCTCTCTCTTCCCCGCTATCGTCTCTTACATCGTCATAGCTCACCACCAACAACACCCCGTGTTTGCCCCTCCTTCCGTAACTTTCGCTCTCTTTCCCGCTCCTCTCTTTCCGGGCCTCTTGAATCGCACGAGCATTTTGAGAAAAATGCCACCGGCAAAAGGTGCGCCCGGGGTCAATCCAATATAAATCAGAACCGAGTCTTGCGCGCCCGTAGGTGTGAAACGAGCCTGCGTTGGTATTGGCGCCCGAGGGGCCGGCGGGGAGGGGGGACGGTCGGAACAGGACGAACAGAGGGAGAGAGAGAGGAAGAGGAGAAGGACGAGGGGGCGAAGACGACTGAATAGACTATTTTTGGGGACCGATCGCGGTGTGTACACTGGCTGTGTACACACGAACGTACGAATGTCAACGTGTGTACGAGTCTGCGTGTGTGTGTGTGTGTGTGTGTGTGTGCGCGTGTGTGTGTGTGTGTGTGTGTGTGTGTGAGGCCTTGAAAAGGGATCAGGTACGAGTCGAGCTCACCTGTCCCCCCCTCTCTCCTCGCGGTACAGGCTCCCTGAGAGGATCCACTGTGATGCGAAGGGAGAAGGACAGGAGGAAGAGCAAACGAAGAGGAGAACTCGCGAAAGACGAGTGTGCAGTAACCGGTAGGACGAAGACAGACGTAGAATACGTTCTGTATCGTTGGTATCTTCGAAGGATGTTCCAAGGATCAGCCCCGTACACCTTTGTAGGCTTTCTGCCCTCCAAGTGGAGCGGACCGCCTCGTGCTCCTGGCTTTTCATTGGGAACCCTCGAATCGACCTCGCCCCGGACCGTTAATGGCTTGTTCCTCCGCTTGTCTTCCGTCCGTGGATAATCGCATTGTGATAGCGGTTTCCCCGGGCCATTCACGCTCATCTTGCATTAATTAACTGGTACGTCATGTAAAAAACATCGGCGAACGGCCAGGGATTCATGAAATATTGCAGCAACTTGGCACGATCCTACACGGGGAACAACTCATTTCACCGCTCCGGACTGTTAAATTCGCTGACGGTATTCATTGATTCCGTCAATTTTCTGCACCATTTCTTCCGCAAAGTACTGTCTTAAATACCTTTTTTCGACCCGGGAGTAGATTTAATTGGGGAACCGTGTAGCAACGTGCTCGTAGCATGGTAGAAATATTTGCCAAGCGAGAGCCGCACTTCCCCCCCTCCCCCTCCCTTGTAAAGGCAATTACGAGGGTCCGGGTAAAAACATAGGGAAAGCGGCACTTGCCTATTGTCCCCGGGGAATCACAGACACGGCCTCTAATGCTCGCACTCGAGGGCTCGTCGGAAAACAGTTTTTTCGGGGCATACGTAATGTCGTCGGGTTGGTGGGGCCTCGTTTCGCACTGGGCCCCAACCGTCGCTCTATTTTGTACCGTCGCCGACGAGAAAGAGGTTTGCGATCGTCCACGCGAGGTAGAAAAAAGGGATGGGGGGGGGGGGAGTGGGGAAGAGGGGAGGCGGGGTTGGTCGGAAACGGGTGAGGGTCCCCGAGGAGAGAAACTGACGACGGGATGGGCCCCGAGGGGCTCTCCTCACGGGTCCCCGTGGAAACGTCCTGGCCGACCGCGCGCTCGTGTGCTTTACAAGCCATAAAACCGACAGATATTGGCCCGGAATCCTCGGCGCTCAATGGACCCGTAATTCTAGCGCGTGCACTTGCACTTTCGGGGCCGAAAAATTACGAGCGACTCGAGACGGGGCCCGTCCCGCCTTTCTTACGGGCCGAGCCATAACGTATTAATGCGTATCGGTCAGATCGAACGAGATAATATTCACAGGTGGACGACGGTTCTATGAACCCCTCCCCTGGCACGAAATTTATTGCACGTCGGTAATTACGGGCCGGGGGAGAACCTCCCTTTATTAGGGAGAGACCGCATGCTTAGCCGCTTCCTATGCTTCTAATCAAACACCCCGTAATCTCTAAACACGGAGGACCTGCCGACCGTACTATTTGCATACAGGTGCCAAGGTATCTAATTAACCGTATCTTATCCGCAGGACAAGGAATTATCACACCTGTAATGCGGCTTAGTCCGTAACGGCAAAGGGTCAGGAAACTTGTAGAAACAGAAATAGGATTAAAATTAGCTTAAAGGTCATTGAGTCGTTGCATTGTTGTGGTTTTTCGAGAGTATTTAAAGAAGATTTGCAACGATATTCGAAGGTAGATTTTCTTGTATCAGCGAAAATCGTTTCCCACGGGGAGTATTGAACGTGTAGACTGAAACTCTGGTCCCTCGGCTACTGAACCGGAAAGACAAGGGCACAACAGGTGCAGTCGGGACAACCTCTGCCTTTGTGTCCCATTTCTAACGGCGAATCGTCCCTTTGTAATTATGCGCGGCGGCTGTTCTCCACTTTTCACGTTGTCGAACGTTTATCACTGGGAAACACTCGAAACATTTTAACGCCAGTGGTTCGATTGGCCTTCCAACCGACTCCGCTCGAATTTACTAGCGAGTACCCTCATAATTCACGTTCCTCGATTCCTGCGGGAAGATAGAGACAGTCCGGCCGAACCTGTCGGATCTAAAAAGTGTCACGAAATTCCACCTTGCGGCGGAAATCGTAAAAAGTTAAATACCCGCAGGGCGTGGATAATTAAAGAAAACGCGAGTGCTTTCTTAGGATTTAATCGAAAGTTCCGCGAGGGTCGCGGCACTCTGAGCACATCGCTGGAATATCTGAGAACCCGTTTGGTATTACGCGGTAATAAAGAGCAGGGTGCCGGGGGGCCCAGTGGACTTGATAAGGATCCTGTCGGACCGCTTTCACTTACCGCCGGTCACTCGGACACGTCGGTTAGCAATAAAACTCGCATACCAACTTCCACATACCCCCGTAACCAGCTGACGATAGGTCAAACCTGCCAATTACGGGCGATACCATTACATAGCGTTTCACCCCCTCTCGTCGTTTCCCTCGGCTTAACCGCAAGCTATTAATGATTAACGTGCAATTTATTAGCGAAGTCGCGTCGTCCTCGGCCGGGTTAGGGGATATAAATTACTTTCTCGAGGTTCCCGGGCGTTGCTGGCTCAGGGTTCTTGTTAATTCACTTAGCGCTGAGTTTCCCTTGGTCCTCGAGCGTTTTCCCGGACGAAGGACGCGCGGGCACGTGTCCTTCGCTCGGGAAAAAGCCCGGTAAACTATCATGGCCCGGTGAACGTTGGGGAAAACGTTGCTCGTGTCCCGGCTCGGAGATAGCGATCGTTTAAAGTCCAACACGGCGCCGAGTTTGGGGACCCTTTCGGGGACCTCGTGGGCCAGATGGGCCGTATGCATACGCCAACACCATAAGGGCAGGTGCCGTTCGTTCATTTACCAATCGCATGTACAAGTCCCGCTCGGCATAGACGATATCCTGCGGGCACTGCCCTGCCCGTTATCTGACTCATTTCCTGCATTTTTTTTAATAATCCAATCGACGGTCCTCCTCTCGAGGCAGTTAGAATCGTACCAACACTACTCCCAAGAATTAAACGTCCTGTTTACGTTCGACCAGCACACTCATCGGGGACATTGCTTACGAATTCGTCTTTTGGCGCGATTCATCTTGGGCCATATTGATCCGGTTAGCGCGTGGAACCGGATACAGCGGAGACATGCGTCTCACAACGTACAAATTTGCGGATCGGCACGATATTTCTTGGTCCTGTCGCGTGTGAAAAAGTACACGTTACGTGTGTAGAGACGCGTGCGGGGCATGGTAACAGGCTGTATGCAAATGAATGCATTTTTATGGCTCCTCCGACAATGCGGCGGGCACCCCCCTTGAGGAACCGTTAAAAGCGAAAACCTGCTGGCTGCGAGCCACCGGCGGTGCGCGATGAATGCAATTTTCAGGTTGCACGACATCCCGCTGGACGATCGGTCAAGCTGCCCGATCGCTGATCCCTGTTTTTTTTTTTTTTTTTCACCCTTCTCCCCGTCTCTTTCTCCGTCTGTGCTTTTTTATTCCGTCTCGTTGGCGGACAATCGACGGCGCGGCAAACCGGCCGGAATCGACGGAGATTCGATGCTCCATCGAGCGCGAGGAAATTACGCGCTCGTGTTTGCGAATGACTCGGCACGGGGGTGCATTGTTTCCCCATGGAAAACAAGCCTTTTGCACCCTCCCGATTTAATGGCCAGATATACGGATAGCAGAGTATGCCGATTGTATTGGACGTTCTGCTCCCTGAACAGCGGCCTTTTGGGGGAAATTCCTCTTGTCCGTGTTATTGCATCGTTTTTCAGCTAGTACCCAAGAGTATTTAAATTGACTTACGGATAACACAGCCGGCGGTGCATGGGAATCTGGGTTCCAAGGTCGCAGAGATTAGAACTTGCGTTTGAAATTTCGTACGAATCTCGGATAGTTGCGCTTAGGTAGAGATTGAAAATTCAGAGGATCGTTGAGGTTTTTCTAGCGAACTACAAAAGCCGTGAAATTGGCTGCATCAAAGGGTGCATTAAAGGTCTAAAAAGAGCGTTTAAATCCGCACTAAGGGTAGGCGGGCCGTTTAATCGAATGAACGAATTAACGCGGTGCGGTGGTTCGGCCCACCGGACGAAATATAAACCCCTTTACGAGGGATTTCATATTTGCGGCTGGCTTTCTCACGGCCGTTGAAATAACAAGGGTTTGGGACCGTGCGAGAGGGGCGAGGGTTTGCTCCGAGATCCGGGCTAGTTTTCGGAGAGCACTTTGAGCGGTCGTTAGATCGGCCAAGTGTTAAGTCGTAAAACCGTCGGACTCGTGCGTACGCGTTTCACCTGTTTCGCTGTTTCCCGTATGCCACGACAGGTGCATTAGGGTTTTCGTCATTCGGTTCTTCCTGTTCCTTCGTCTTTCGACCGTTCTTCCTCCATCCCGGCAATTAGACGGTCCGCAATTACTTTCGGCACGGGCTTCCGCGGAGACCGATAAAGGAACAACAGTCTTTCCTGCCACGGAATGTCCTTTTCCCTTGGACTTCCGGCAACGTCAGTCTCGTCCTCCTCTGTGCACGAAATGCAATTACCAGCATGAGACGATCGTAGTTGACCTTTAACCTCGACAACAGGCACCATTCCCCTGCGAAGGAAGTGTGGAAAATTCGGTTGAGAGGCAGGTGACTGCTGATAAAATTCCGCGAGGTTAATTCATGTTTTGCATTGGTGGGCTTTCAGAGATGCTCAAGTGGACGGTCTCGAGATCGTTGTCGGGTACGAGTACGACCCCCCACGGTCCACCCGCCTTGAACAAGGCGCCCCGTAGGCCGTTTCGAGACTTGTCTAACACACCGCCCGCCGCCAGTACCAGGTCCAGGCAAGTACCTGCGCAAACCGGTCAGAACAGCTCGAGCAAACCAACACCTGGTCGTCGACGAAGGTCCAGGAGTCATGGAAGCGATTTGAGGACATACTTTCAGGTACCTTATGCCCCGTTCTTATTTCCCTTATTTTTCTCAGCCGTCGTAGAACCTTGGCTCAGCATTCCTGTTGGTCTTAATCATTGCTCAACGTAATTTTCAGGCTACCAAGCCTAACCTGAGAGGTGGGAAGAGACAGACGCTGTCGCAGGAATCGGAAAAATCGCCGGTCACTGAGAGCTTTTATCAAAGTACCCCGAGAGTCGACGCGGATATCGGGCCGTTGACCTTCATCCCGGGTGGCGCGAGGTGTTCAACAGCTTTGACTCTACCGACCGACCCGACTTTGTTCCTCAAGAGTCGCGCGCGCAATTTTCCCGGGAGCAACGAGTTACCGCAGAACATGGTCAACGAGGCGCGCGCTAATCTCCAGTCCCACGTGTCGGATTTTTTTCATCAGATATCGATGGCCACCAGCCCGGAAGACGTGATGGAGGCGGATTCCGTGCCTCTCGGGAAATCCACCGTTCAAACTTGCCACGGGGTGAAGACTAAATACGCGGATTTCGCTAGAACTCCGTACCTGCCAAAGTTGGCCAGGATCACGAAGATTCACACGCGTTGCAAGACTCCCTACCACACCAAGACAGTCCAGGGAGTTAGTCCCTTCAAGGGTAAAACTAGCCAGCATACACCGTTGGCGGGGAAATTGTTAAATTTGACTCTGGATCAGGATCTGCCCAAGTTTGAAAATATGGATAACACAATCACGGAGGTTCTTAGCAGGTAAGTCAATGAAATAATGTTAAAATTGGCTGGTTGTTAGATTTTTATCGTAGTTTCGAGGATTGAGAGGTTACGGTTTACGTTACAGAGAACAGGAGACTAATTTCGGTGGCAAGACAGTGGCGGAAATATTACTGGGTGACGTGGAAGAGAGGAAGAGGGTCCTGGAAGCTTCGCAGACGGAAGCGATGGACTTTGAATCGGAGACGAAGAGCGAGGAGCACACTTACGAGTCAATTGCCGTTCACGAAGAGACGATTGACGGGGAAAGGGCGGAGCATAACGACAGTTCAGTTTCCTCGGCGAGTCAGTTACTGGAGGACCCTTCCCCGATGTCCTGGGCGTTTGATTCTCCCCTCAATGACCTCGACGGGGAGTTCACCTTGAAGAGACAACGCGGTATTCGGCGGAAACGTCAGCGGAAGGACGGCGATAAGGTAACGGACGGGAAACGCTTGAAATCTTGCAGTCAGAGTCCTCAAAACGGTAGAAAAGTCTTTGGGGAGCCTGGCAGTCTGGCTGAAGCGTTTAACCCTAACGTGAAGAAACCCTCCTTGGAGACCGATTTGGATTCTACGATGGACGATAAACCCGTTGTCCCCTCGAAAACGTCTTTCTGCAGCCTCGAGGAACGCAAGGAGGAAGAAGCTTGCAGGAAAACCAACTGCTGGGACCTCGAGAGCCCGAAATCTTCGTTAACCGACGACTTTCAGAGCTCCAAGTCCTTCCTCATGTCTGTCTCCAACACACCGGAAGCCCCTCTCGTTGCCACTGTCAGGAGATGCCTGAAATTCAGCCCCGAGAGCGAACCACCACGATCCGACAGTCGTGGGTCCATTGAAATTGAATATTCCCTCGTCGCAGAAAACATACACGTTCGAGGTAAATACCTTCGACATTTCCTCCTTGAAAAATTTCCTACCACCTTCGGAGACCCACTCAAACACCACAAATAAATAACAGTGGATTATTTTGAAATTCTCAACGAGTCAGCGATCCTTATCAATAAAAGGTGAACCCCTGAAACAACCCTTCTATCAACCTTCTTGTACATCATACGATTTTTTCGCGAGTTTATTCGAAAATTCGTGAACGGAGAATTGTCGAACGGGGAGCTTTAGTCGTTAGGATACGTTCCTGAGTTTCGGGGGTGACTTGACATGCGCCAGTAACGTGTCGTGGCGCGCGAGGGGGTGTCTCGCTCGGCACCCCGTGAAAGCAGTGTGCCAGTAACCCACAGACCCTCCTGGCACGTCGATTTCGGTTAGTAGGCCTAGCGACATTGATTGCCAACACGGCTCCTAGACTGGCGTAAACAAGACAATAGGATTCCCCGGGAATCTCGTATCGTCTCGTGAACGAACGCGTGAATACGATTTTTCGTTGAGGTCGGGGTTAACTTCGGTTATGCAGGATCCTCTGCATCTGCGTCTCATCAGCTCAGCCACTCATTCGTCTCGCTACAAACTACCTCTCTCCTGGAGGAACTGATGAAACGTCAAAAACAAATAGTCTTTTTTCACTCAACTCCTGAATTGCTAGTAGTAAAATGTCCTGCTGGTCGGGCGATTTCTGTGCCGGAGTAGAATGTACAACGATAAGGTGGTCCGCGTGAGAACCGCCGTCTGTTTGGCGGTTTCCCCAGGTGGAAAGTAGAGTTTTCTTCCCACGGGGACCGGAGTAACGGAGTCGTCAGATTCTCCCCGGTTTTCCGTCCGAGTGTAGGTCCTTATCGGCCTGTGTTTTTCTTCTGTCGTGCAGTGATACGGTGCAAGGACCTGAGGAGGACCTACGAGGGGCCGATACACGCCTACGTGAAGGCGAGCCTGAAGAACGCCAACGGCGAGGGCGTCGTGAAGAGGACAGCGGTGCACAGGGCCACGCCGAACCCCGTCTTTCACGAGACATTGATACTGCCCTGCCCGGCGAACAACAATCACTGCGGCAGACCGACGTCTCTCGACATCGCCGTCTGGCATAGGGATCGTCGTGCGAGGTGAGCATGCTCGTGAAAAATATGCTAGGTCCACGCTTCTCTTCGCTTTCCCACAGTATTGTCCCCCCTGATAAGCCTAAACACCGTTCAACGATAACCCTGAGATTAGGATTCCCTTGGCAATTTAATAGATGATCTTAGGCGAAACGGGAGATGGATAGTCCTGCTGTTCTGTGAGAATTTTCTCTTGGAAAACATGACCTCGATCTTGAGAAATGGAGTGTTCATTTATAGCGGTTATCCAGAGTTGTATATGATGGTAGAATTCCATCACTCGGCGTATCCGAGTTATGCAATAACTCTTACGTGCTAACTTGCGCTCAGCAAGAGATACGAATCTCGAGCTCCACATGCACAGCGCAGTTGTTCCGTGAACTTTAGCCATTGAAGTTGCCGCAGTGGTCGTGTTTTCCTGCGAAACCTTCTTGCTTTGCACATTTTTATCTTGGATCGTAGTTTTCCGTATTTTTAGCCGCGTCCTCGATTTATGGCAGAAAACATGGGCATGGACTGACAATATTTGTGCGACGTTTAAAAGGGACAGGCCTCCGTAGCGTTATCCTCGATAATCCAGCTTTCGGTGACCAATATTGGTTTTATTGATGTTCCATCGTTTGCTCTTCGGATGGTCCTCCTCTGCCCATTTTTCCGGGCGTTGGAGTCTCCTTGGTCGCTCGGCAAGTCGGAAAGTCCATTCCGAAGGATGAATTTCTCCCCGGTGGAATTATCGTGGAACTTTGGGGAATGGCAAACGTCGCGCGAGTAGTATAAATCTGCGGAGCGGATGAGTCAACCGAGCGGGTATATATCCCTTGACCAAATATTCAGGTCAAGAGTCGGAATCCTTGGTCCCTCGCTGCTCAATACGAAGCGGCAGATGGACATCGATTCGCGCGGCCTTTCTCCCGGCAGTCTTCGTATAATGGGCCATTTGTAAAGTCCCATGCGTCTCGCGAGACAGTCTCAGCTACGAAATCTCAGGGACATTACGATCGCACGTCGACGTTCCATTGCGAAAGCATCTTCCACTCTCCATTGGCCGAACAATTTTCTGTGTCTCATTGAACGCGAAATACCACTGGAAAATCTAACGCGGTATTCCTTTTAAAGGGGTACATAATACCGCGGGCCGTGTGCTAGGTGAATTAATAATGTAATTACGGTTTGACTGGCTGGAGGGGTAATTGCGGCTGCTAATTAGCCCATTAAGAATCGCGGCGAAGCTCAGACGGTCGTTGGAAATGTTGGAGCTTGGCGCACGATTGCTTCATTGAAATGTCTGAAACGCATAGAATTTGGATTATTCGTGCCGGCGGGCTTTGTTGAGATTTATCCTTTCTCGCGGCGGTCCATTCGCGAGGGCCAGACTAATTTCTGGGCACCGGCGGCTTCCCCGCGGGAAGGAGGGGAATCGATTTTGCCGAAGCCTGCGCAAAGCGTTCGCCACGTGCATCTCGTCACATCCGCGCGTCTCAAAGCGCGATACGTGTGTCTCTGTGTGTATGTGTAACGTTGGTCGGTGTGAGTGTGTTTGTTAAACGAGCTACACCGCGGCAACCACCACCGACGTTTGCCCCTGCGTGTGTAAATAGACGACCAATGCCCACCCCCCTCGCCGTCCATTCCCGCCTTTCCCCACACGCGCACACACGTGTTCGTTCGTTCGGCCAGAGCGAAAAATTCATGTACGATTTTCTTTCTTCTTGTTTCAGGCGTAGCGAGCTGCTGGGCTGCATGACTTTGCCCCTGCCTCTCTCTCAGGACAAGGTAACTATGCATAACATTTTTCCACGGCGCTCTAGTCTCTCTTATTTTCCTCCTCGTCCGCTCAATCTAAGGGCCTCGTTATCGAGGGTACCTGAAAATCCTACCTCGACGTAGTCTCGCCAGATTGCCAATTTTCCACGCCGTCAGCAGCTGCTCTTGTCTCTCGGCTCGTTTTTTTTTACAATATTTTACGTACACCCACGGGTTTCGAACACACTTGACACTGATGTTAGGCTTTCCGAGTAAAGTTAAATTTTGCGACAAACGAATTTTGCACTTGCGAGAGTTTTGCAATGTCAGGGATAAATGATGATCGTTGGAGAGAGCGGAAATGGATGGTTGAAGGACGATGAAACGTGTTTCGCGTTGCTCCGACGATCGTAGGTCTTCGCCGCTTGAGGTCAGGGTTAAGCCAATTATTAGGACGGCGGGGTTGAGGTATTATCCGGGGCTGGCGGTGGGTGCACTTGACTTTTGACCGCGGACGAGTACGCCAAGGCGTGTCGTGATAGCGAATTATCGGTGATCGGCCTCGTGGCTCGCGGCAAAAATGATCGTCGTTGCCATATACTGCGTGGCCTTCTTCGTCGTCTGTGTTCTTCTCAAGATCTTCACGTTCTGTTGAAAACGGTAGCTTCCCTGCGCCGAGCGGTCGATACTGCCGCAATACAAAACCGACCTCGCCACGGCATTCGCGACGCAATTAACGTCACTGGTCGGTAATACGATAAAACTCGATTAATGATAACACCAGGACTAGTTGAGAAGTTCCGTCGCGACGGTCCCGTGAGATCAAACTTTTAATTGCTCGTTGCCTAAGTTTTCCACCAACTTTCCCGAGTGATCGGTCCTGGCCATTCCCGCAAACTTCTCCGGGAACATTTCTTTCCGCATTGAGGAGTGGGAAAGTCTTGTGCGACGGTAGTGACGAATTTTTCTTGGACCTTCGGTTTCCCGGAAGAGGATATAAACGGTCGGTGTTGTTTTTCTTTGCAGGAAGCGACATGGCACCCTCTGGAAGCAGGATCCGCTCGCAACACGAGTACCCCTTACGGCGGGGTACCTCAGGATTGCGCTATGTCGCCACCCCTCTCGAAGGACGGGGAACCAGATAACAACAACTCCGGTGCCGACGATCTGACGTACCTCAGGCACTTGGAACTCGAGCCGGTAGATCCACTCACCGGATTGCCCTTGCATCCTGGTTTCACGGCGAGGGGCGGTAGAACTCCTTGCACCATCACGCGGAGGTTGATAAGACAAAATGCGGTCAATCAGGTAGGTTATTCAATTATTGAAAAATCGTCGATAATACGAAGAAAAGGTGAATATTTATTTTTAAGTGTTCCTGAGGCAGAGATGTGATGGGTTTCTTATGTTTTTAGGTTCCATGGGGTTTCTCGTTATCATGGGGCCGACCGCCAAGGGTGGAACGCGTGGACCCTGGCAGCCCTGCGGAACGTTCCGGCCTACGACCCGGTGACCACGTGGTATTCGTGGAGACATCGAACGTCGTGACACGTCCCCGCGACGAGATCCTCGGGCTAATCCAATCAGCGTCGAATCAGCTGGTCCTCGAAGTCTACAGGAAGAGCGGGGGGCATAGTTCGACGCACAGGCCGAGCTCGGTGAACGCTACTCTTCAGCATTCGACCGTCGGTCCGAACAGTCAGCAACACGCTGTGGCCTTCAGCGCGGAGGTCGGTACCGGCGTTTTGGTGTGAAACCAAACGGCGCGGTGTCATTCGGCAATTGCCTTTCCCTTCGTCCTCTTCAATTCGGTCGGGTTCTATCGGACGAAACGCGAGAGGGGAAGAGCACGAGGAAAGGAGGAAGGGGGGCGGGGTGATGTAAATCGATCCACAGGGGTATTCGAGAACGCGAACTCCCCTCAGGGGTCGTCCCTTGAATAATAAACGTCGGCTGAGAATAAAGTCTATTCGCCGAACGCTCGAGTTTCTCCTCATTGATATCGCTTTATTAAGGATATCCGCGGAATCGTCCCTCGAATCTTTGCCAGTTGAGACGCGCGAGTCGATCGTTTCGCGACAGCTCGCGCATGGATCCAAGGGACTCGAAAGTGAGATGAATAACGTGAGAATGTGTGATCGCGATGTTTCACGTGCCGTCGGTTTGTCAGACGTACGGAAACTCCAGGCGCCTGCGCTTAATTCAGAGCTTATTATTTTACGTTTCCTTTGTGTAGCGTTTCCCGCGGGATCGCACGCTCCTACGAGTCTCCGTTTACCCATTACTTTGTACTTAACCAACCGTGTGTACAGTGTATAAAGTTGGAGCGTACGACTCGCCGGAAACGCAGCTTAAGTTATGATTAGTTATGTTTTTATACCTTAGACGGTTGCCTCTTTTGTTGTCAAGAAGTTTCGTTTCAGAACCATTGTTGTGTTTTGTTCATTTATTTCACACCCCACCCTTTTAGTCGTAAGGAAAAATCAAAGCAGTATCATACCTAAAGGTCGAAATAACGTTAGACAAAGTCGACAACTTTTATTGATCGCAGAGGGTCACTTGCATGTAAAGATCTTGGTTTATTTTCATCTGAATAATTTTCCTGAGAAAAATAGTAGTCGAAATGATGAGAATAGTGGAGTCTTTTGTTCGTCTCCTCAAAGAATTCTAGGCGGGGAAACTTTCCTCCCGAAAGTTTCGCTGTCAGATATAAAACCCTGTACGACAGTTAACGAATGACGTGACCGGTCCGGGTCAGATCTTTCCGAACCTCGCCCCGGACGCCCCGCCGGAGGAGGAGCTTTCCGTCCGAGAGACTCGTTACTGGGGGATCCTGAAGAGCGGGTACACACGGTTCGTGGCACCATTGGCGGAGAGACGAGACGTCCTGTCTGCGACGGACTACATGATCCTCTTTCAAAACCTCGACGAGCTGCTCAAGCTGTCGGAGGAGATCCGGGACGAGGGGGGTGGCGTCGAGAGCTACTTATCCCGAGTCCCGAAGATCACGGCCTCCTACAGGAGGTACCTCAGTGGCCTGCAACGTGCCTGCTGCCTCTTGGTGGCACTCAGACGTAACACAGCCTTCGCCAAACTCGTCTGCGAACCCGCAGTTCCCCATAAAAGGCGACCGGACCTCACCGGTGTTCTACTCCTGCCGCTGGAACACTACAGGTGTGTGATTATTGTCCTTCGATCGTTGAGCGATAATCCAAAAGGTGTGAAAAATCGAATCTACCAGACACTAAAATACCAGACACTAAAGGTTGTCAGACGCAAGGAATTCCTTGTGAAGGATAACTCATGATCATTTGCGTGAGGGTTTCCCGCTGAAATCCTTTAGAGGGGATTGTCGTTTTCAGAGAAATGACGCGGTTGGTGGGTCTTGCGTCGCCGAGAAATTGTCAGCAAGCGAGGGACTTGGCACAGGGCTATAGAGAAGCTACGGCAAGCGCAGGTGTCATGGAACCCCCGCGCGATACAGGAAGGCCTTTGTTGAGCCTACAGGAAGTCGAATCCCGGCTGGTTTTCGCCAGATGTAAACCGTTCACCTTGGCAATGCCAGGGAGGCAATGGTCAGTTTTTCACTCGAATATCATTAGGAGTCTCGTATGCTCAACGTTCATTTTTCTTAAATTCTTTGGCTGGAACGAGTTGAATCGACTTTCCAGGCTGTTTGGCGGTGCTCTGGCGAAGGTCGAGGGTCGAGCTCGTCTGCAACCGTCCTGGGCATTATTGCTCACCGACCTGCTGGTTTTCGCTCGGGTTTCGCGAGACCGTGTTCTTTTCGTCACGGAGGAACCCCTGCGACTGTCCAGCATAGCCGAAGCTTGTTTCACCGTCCGCAAACGACCCACGGAATTCCGACTGCAGGTGGCCATAAACTCCAACGGCAACGCGGAGAACGGCCACGGGGAAATCTCGAACAGCGGAGGTGGCTGCAGTCCTCACAGCCGTCCAAAAAGAAGAGTCATCGTTCTTCGGGCACCCAGTCCGGAACTCAAGGCCGTTTGGCACAATCTCCTTCAGCGTCAGATGTGAGTTACATTCGACGTACACCGGCAGACAATTGTTCCCCTCAATTCTCTTTACTAATTCGCTGTATTTTAGAATCTATGTAAATACAGGCTACGGAGGAACACCGAGCCTAGGCAGTCCCGAAGAGAGTCCAATCGTAGGAAATAATTTCACACCTGTCAGGGAGTGCACGGAAAGCTCACAGGTACAGCGCTAAGAAAATATTTATCTACAGAGTTCAAGAATTTTCGGAGTAACTGTTGGAGAGGGTATAACTGAGTCGATGTCTTAAAGGTTGCACAAGAATCGGAACAGCCGGACTCGGGTGAAGAGAAAGAATCTCGTTCACGGGAAAGCCTCGACACGATTTTAAAAGGGACGAGGGAGAACAATCACCTGGCTCAGTGGGTGAGGAATTCCCATCAGATTCCGCCGCCGGACCACGAAGGTTCACTGGAGGAATGGACGGCTGAAGAACTGGAGGCAAGAGCACCGAAGGAGAACAGCGAGGTCAGATCGAATCGTACAACAGTTTCTCCCGCGGTTGGCGCGTCGCTCGAGGAAAGCACAACGGTGAACTCCGACGTGGAACAGCAAAGCACAGCGAGCAGCGCGAGTCTCAGCACCGTTAAATCCAGCAGTCACACGGCAAGGAAGAATGGCAGCCATGTTTCGTCGAAGGACACGTCGAAGGACAACTCGTCAGGATCGATCAACATCTGTCGAAGGTGCCACAGGTGATACACGTGAGATCAGTTCGGATCTGATGTGGAAGTTTTCTTCATGTCTCCGTGCGGCCATGTTTCCGGATTAGCCAGGACCAACTCGTAGACTGTAGCTGTAGAGATACGAAAACAGTGTTGATTGCAGGTCAGGGTGCCCGACGCCACCTCCCCCGCGGGATCCCTTCTCCCCGCTGCCCCCAAAGATTTCCGTTTTACCGCCCACCCCGGATCTCTGCACGAGACACAGACTTCGAAACGGCCTTCACGACAGTCCAGGTCGGAACAGTCCGAACTACACACCAGCCGACGGTAACACCGAAGACGGCAGTGAGGACGATCTCGATTGCGATGGTGAACCACCTTATAGGTATTCCCTCGATCAAGCCTTTCCCTCGTGTCAACTCTACAGCGTCAACTCTAATTTATGGTCAACCTTGATACACATCTTCTTGGTACCCTAATGCGATTCCTCAAAGGCTTCCCGTCTTCGGCAGGGCGTTGCGAAGATTCGGCACGATGAGCAGTCTCGACCAGGACGACGAACTTGAAGAACAGGTGGACGATGACAATCGGGACACGGAATCCCCCCCTACGGGATTGAGGGCCTGGACAGCCCGTGCTAGCAGTTACGTTGTCAGCAAGATGGTGCTTTTGGAACAACTTAGCGAAGGTGTCGGTGGATATCTTCTTCATCCTCCAGTTCCACCTGAAAGAACGGAATTCTCGCTGGAACCGAACGACGAGGAGGGCACCACGTCAGGGGCTACTTCCGGTGACGATATTTGGGGCACTCCGACTTCCGGCGGGCCGGATGACGAAAGCTTCACGGCCAATTCGGTAATACTACGACTCTGACCTTGACCTAACGCTTGAAAGTATCGGTCGATGCTAGCGAATCATGAGGCTCCTATCTCATCGGCCATTTTTCTATTTGACCTTAATTGAAGGATCCACGAAAACTCATTAAAGCATATCCTAAGGATGCTTAAGAAATCGCATGTCGAATTTTCTCAATCCAGTCGAATGAAATTTTTCTGCATTTCGAAGGGATTTTATTCTCTTCATTTCTGACATAGTGTGGCATATGTATTGGAAAGCAAGCTTAGCTTTTATCAAACATTTCAGCGCAGAGCAGCTCTATTCGCATTATGATCACTTGTATTGTTATGGAAAAATTGCATGAATGGGTAAGTAAACGCGTAGATAGGTCATGAGAAATAATTAGACTTACGAATTAAGAATAGGGCTGCTCTAGAGCCTCTATCTTAACATAGAGTAATTTATCTCGATACCAGCTTAGAGGATTTGGTCATCCAGTTTCGGAAAGAATGATTTTTGAAAATCCTCTGATTTGGTAGGACTGTAAGGTAGGCGGGTTTGAGGAAGGGATTGTAGGATAGTTCGTAAGCTTATCGCACGCCTCTGCATGACCATGCTTGCCCTTCTTTTTTTGCAAAGAATCACTAGCCCGAGCTGTGCCTGACTTCCCTAGCCGCCGCCAAACGGCACAGCGGGCAGTGCGAACGCAACTGGGGAGGACAACTACGGCCTGAGCTTGTCGCCGGAGGAAGATACTGAGCAGGAATCGGAGAACGAGGATTGTGGTCTTCCGGAGCTGAGCATGGACCAGTTGCTTGGTGGGGGAAGTGTACTGGCCTCCCAGCGGTGCTTCTTGGGCAGACGAAGATTGGAGCCTTTGCCGGAAGAGGAGGACTCGCCGGGTAGCGGGAAACATCAGGTGGGATGGTGGTGACAGCGGTTGCAGGGGGCGGCCTCGAGGAACGTCGTCGGCAGCACAGCAGAGGCCACAGAGAGGGACCGTATCTTCGCTAAGCTCAGCCAAGAGGACGAGGAGTTCCGCAGGAAGATCGTCGACCTCCACAGGAAGCTGTCGGACGTGGAAGACGGCAGCAGGGGGGAATACGGCTCGCCCAAGCACAAGGGAAGCTCCAAGCAGGCTGCCTGTCTGCGGGAATTGGAACTGGTTGCACGAAGGGCGGAGGAAACGTCCAATAGAAATGCTCAAGAGGCCGCCCAGTGCGAGAGACTTCACTGGATGTCCACTCAGGAAGGCTCAGAGACGAGTGGAAGGCGCAGACACAGGCGACTCGATGTCCAGCACGAACGTAGAAGGAAGATGGAATTCTTCCGCAAGAAATCCAAGAGACTAGAGGAAGACTCCGACGATCAGACAGACGAGAGCCACGCTGACGCGTCCGAAACGAATTTCCTCAATCGCCTAAGGATCAAGAAACGAAGTATGAAGCTTCTGAGTTTTCTCAGCGGCAAAGCCGCCGATAGGTCGCAGGAGGAACGTGCTGCGAGGCTTCTTAGAATGTACATGCCAGAGAAACACTCGGAGAAGGGATCCAATCAGAACACCATCTCCATCCACCGTCACACGTCCAGGGACAGACGGTTTTGGAAGCTGAGAAGCCGCAGACGATCAACTTCCGGTTGAATCCCCAATCTACACGAAATTCAATCGAACGGTGCGGAGGGTATCCGCCTTTTCATTATCTAGGACTTCCAAATTCCACGCATTATCTCAGTCTTTTGAATTCTACTCGGAGCTTACCATGTGAAAACGCTAGTTTTTTGAAAAATCTATTGTTCCCGAAAATACCACCAAATACAGCACTGTCCTTCAACAACTGTATTTACATTGACATTTAACCGGCATTAACTAGAGTTTTCATGTCGTCAACTCGAGGCTGTTTTCATAGAACGTAGCATTACGAATAGAGCGTGATTAGGTTTACGATTTGAATCTAGACTTCTTATCGTTAGCATTACAAAGTGTTCCAAAGTAAATGGCTACTTTTGAAACTTATTGCGTCCTGTAATGTAGTTCGCTTGGAATGCTCTCAAAAAGTAAACAGTCCCTTAAACGAGACACAACAACGGCCTAGCGAAAAGTTATCGAAGGGAGTCGAACGTCTTCGTCTGTTTTGCAAGACTGCTCAGTGGTTTGTCTTGCCTTTGATCCCCTCCTTTTTTCGGTTCGCGGAGCTAATTACGTAGGTCCGCACGACTGACCTAATGCGGCACTTATCTTCTATGTAATATAGTTACCGCTCTGAAATATAAGAATCTAAAAATCACATAATTATATGAATTATTATTAGCAAGTTGTAAATCAGTCACACGGCGGTGTGCAGGAATTCGAATAAAGCATATTATTTGTTGAATGATTCCCTCTCAACACTGTTCTGATGACATGGGAGTTTTTTATTTTCTACAGAATTATACGTAGGTGTATTTACAAAAGCAGCTGAACGCATGTTACTTCAGATGTTTCAGAAATCATATCTGAATTTTTTTTCATTAACATTCATACCCATTAAGCCATTTTAATCTCAACTTTTCTTTGATTGTTGCGGTGTCTAATCTCTTTGGATCTGCAAGGAATTTCTCAGTAGCTTCAATCCGTTTTTCATCTAGTTTTGGAATAATATGGAAGGTCCCATTATCATGCAAGTATGCTCCACTTTTTTCATTGAATTCTGACAAATTTTCTGGTAGTTTGATTGGCGTGATCTTTATAAGATGTTTGATAGTCCACAGCATTTGACACACGTCTGGTACATTTTTGACTATCACAGGATTATCTGTCTTATCCTATAAAAAATCGTAAATGTGTAAATTGCAGTCCAGTGCTTTAGAATAATAGTTATTTTGACATTCATCTTACATCTTCATCAAAGCCAATATGTTTAAGAACTTCTTTATGCCAATAAGGCTGACCTTTGAAAGGTTTTACTCTGTTGACCATTAAAAGCTTTGTAGGTGTAATTGGTGGATCCTTGTGATCTGGATGCCTGAAATAATAGAATATTCGTAGGTGTGTGAAAAATTATCGCATATATGTAAATATTTATACCTTGGGTAGTAGGTAATAAGTCCATATTTAACACCCTCAGGTTTCCATTCTTTTCTTGGCCCTTTATGTCGATAGCCACGGGTGATTGTTAAGAAAACTTGCATACGACTCGTCATATTATCTGCAAAATATTCGAAATTGAATGTTTTGCTTTTTTGAGGTTAGCTGTAGAAGAGTTCTAGTTTCGCAATGATCACTTTGATGATTTTATCAACTTAGAAATCGTCCTATATTAAAATTATCACCAGAGATAATTGCACATCACCACTTACACGGCTTAATTGTATTACACGATTATTATAATAATTCTTAGTTCGTTCAGCCGTCCCGAAATTGTTAAAGAAAATAGATATATAGCCCGATAGAAGAGACATCTGTGATCAACTTCCTTACACTAATGATGTTGATAAAACAGGAATCTGCTAAAAGTTCGATGTCAATACTAACAAAACTGAACAAAACCAACAAATCGACGTGTTCGGACTTGTCGGCGCGTGTCAGTGCGTGTACCGTCAGTGTCAAGTACACTAACACACATTCATATACATACGCTATGCAGCAATAAGTCGACCTTAATACTACTTATGGCAATAAATAAACAATTTCTTCAACTGAAAACATATCACATTTAGCCTTTAATCATTCCTACTGAATAACTGACATAGTTTCGTGCCCAGAAATGTTGTAATTATATGTGACAAGGACTAGTGCAGCAGGGAGATGGGGTTGAGGGGAATATCCCGTATGCATATCATGCAGAATATTCCGAGATAATCCACGCGTCTAGACTGGCAGGGGAAGGAAGAGAAGATGTTGAAGGGATTGGGTCTTTAGGAGGGTACGTAAGAAGAGCTTATTAAAGCAGGGAAGATAACGTTGTGCATCGACCTGCTTTCCAAGATTGAGGATAGTATACGTCTTGACTTCGCAGCATATTGTTTTCATAAACCGGTTTAATAATACATTCTGCTCTAATTAATTAGGGCATTTGAAAACACAACATTTCCCCTGCTAATTGCTGAAATCGTTTGTTGCGGTATTCGTGTGGTTTTTGAGGTTTAATGTAGGCAAAACGGGCAAGGCGTTTTTCCGGGCGGAAATTTCGGTTGAATCACCTCATTCGAGGAAAAGTGGCCGTACATCGAAAGTGCAGAGGCGAAATAATATCCCCCCCCCCCCCAACACCCCTGGTTCCCCCGCGTTCTGCCCTCCTGAGTTTCTCGTGAAAACTCATTTTCTCGTCCGCGTTATCCGTGTGCTGCAGTCGGCGAGAATAAGGAAAAAAGGAATATATGAACACGTGGATATAGGGAAGTTTCCTTCACGCGCGTATTTCCACCTTCCTCACGGAGCTTCGCAGTGTACGAAATATTAGAGTTTTTGCAGTATCATCCGTAATTTGGTGTAACTGGACGGCTTATTAACCGAAAGATATTCTCGGCTAAAAGCAATTACCAACCCTGCCAGATTCCTAAGATATTAATAATTTAACTCAGCAATTGGTAAACACCATCCTCCAGCCGGAACATCCTATCACTCGCGTGAAATGTAGAGTATTCGGGAAAATAGGGTTTTAGGACCTGACGATGCCGGTTGGCCGCGTGACAGCTCGTTCGGTGCTTCCGGAAACCGATATTCGCACGACGGAATTATCCGGCGAAACGCTGGCAAGCCTTCGCGCCCGTATTTGCGGTTAAAATGTCGATCAGGCCGTGATTTATGGGGATAGTCATGCGTTACGGTACGTTTGCCAGCCGCGACAGACTACGATTACTCGAGCGCACGGCGAAATTCCATTTGGAGGACGTTGAGGGTGAGTGCACGGCAGATCTTAAAAGGAATTTTAACTCTAAAGCGAGGGCGGTCTAAAAGGGAACAACAGCCAACGGAAGTTTACATTACCTCGTTAAGGAAATCGTTTTATGTACAGTGGATAAGAGCCCTCTTAATATCGTATAAATTCGCCATTTCTGATGTAGTGCTATCGACGAATTTATTATAGTCCATTTAATTGCATCGCATTATTGAATCCGGCCGGGCTTTCTGATTTCGTACCTTTATTAAATTGCATTGATATTCCTGCTTGCCGTGAGATCCGTTTAGTCATAATTTCGAGCAATTCTCTCTCAATTAATTCGAAATTCCATATTAATAGAACGAATTTACCGCGTCGAATCGCGATTGAAGATTGCATGGAACGTCATTTCGTTGATCCGGGTTCCTGTATATTCCTGTCCTCGTCGTACATTTAGTTTTTTTTCGTCAGCCTCCTGGGATCTTGGTCCTAAATATCCTTTTCTTCTCCTCCCCCCTGGTTACGCCTAACAGCCCGCGGGGCAATCGTATAGAGGATTTACAGTTGATTTTTCCCCCAATTCTTCCGGGCACGTCGCAGTTTCACCGGGGCAATTGAACGGTTGGCTGAAATATCAGTTTCCTCGGGTAAAGGAACCGAGTCTAATTCGATCGAGATTAATGGATCACGCGGAGCGCCAATAATAATCTGGTTTTACTCGCAGTCGCCGGCAATCCTTTTAAGGTGAGCCCCGAGGACTCCCTTTTTTCTCGAAAACTTCATCAACTGAACAGAAATTAGAATAATACGTTAATTTCGCGTTATCTTCGAGATCACAAAAATCTAGCCGGTTGTTCTTGAACATTTGACTCGGCGTATATAATCAAAACGATAACGGAACAACATTCTTCGTCTTTTTCTCCATATTACGATGTCTCGTAATATCATGGAGCACTGAATTATCCGCAATGATAAAAATCGTAGTCGATTATTATCGGACGTGGTCGCAGGTATTAATATTTAATTCGCGCCTTCTTACCGCCGACAGCAGCAGCGAGCTGATCGACCTGTCGTACCTATCAATTACCGAGTGATCGAATACACTTTTTTCTCCTGCGTTTTGCATGTTAACCGTGCCGTTACCGTGATCTTAACGCGATGAAAGAAAAATGAAAAAATGTCGAGAGAAAGGACAAGTCGTGATATGCGCGTTAAATATTGAAATGTCAGGGGAACATTTAAAGTTATCGCTTAAAAATATCTCGACTGCACTGGTTTATTTCGATGGTACGTACTAAATGATTTGAACTTGTTAAAATCGTCCTCTTTAGGAAAATTGAAATGCCGGAATAGTCGGGTCGTGAAGTTTCTACGTTTTCGTTGCGTCGTACAGCTGGCTGACGTAGCAACGAGCTCATTTCACTCTCGTACGGTAATTTTCAACTTTCCGCCTATTCCGCTGGTAGTGGAGTACCGACTCGAGGAGATGCAGTATTAAATCTCAGCGGTTTCCTCATTTTATAAATATGCCTTACCCCCACGTCGCTACTCCTCGTCGATACGAAAGTACAGCTGGATTTAATAGCGAGAAACTGAGCAATTTCCTCACTCAATTCCTCACGACTAGGGACCTTGAATTGTCACTTATCTGAGACGAAAATGCTTATTTCGTGGGATCCTTTCTCCCTGAAAGGAATTTCGCTGAGGCGTTGGACTTAATTAAATAGCTGGGATATATGACGATAAATTTCGATTTGCCCGATGGTCATTAATTTTAATTTCAATCTCTCCGTGCGACAAGGTTCCGTTCTATCTAGCGTAATCGCGGAAACGTGGCGACGGGAGGGGTGGGTAAGCGATTTGCGACTCGTCGAGGAGAAGGCGGAGATCGGAGTGAGCAGTTGCCTCTGCAAGAGGAAACACGCGTACATTCTATCCGCGACAGAAAACGACACATCGAGCCCGCTCGTCTGCCCGCGAGCTTCATTCTCCCGTTTCTCCGCATCTCCGAGCCGTTAATCTCCCGACAAATTTACCGCCTCGACTGTCGGTGCAACGTGAAGTCCTTCAAGACGCGTTAGTCAAGGCGGACATGCCTTTCTTCAAGAAACTCAGAAGATTTTCCAGGCACAAGAGTGAGTTTCCCGCACGACTTTTCTATCATCTTAAAAACTTGCACGCCACTTTCATTACTGCTTTACGCGAGAAACGCAGACGTTTTAATTCACTGCAATGTTACTCTGTATATCTGAAACGTTGCGTCAGTTTATGCGATAAAAGTATTGACTTGGGGGGATCATTTTTGCGTTCCTTGTAATTAGTTTTAATTATACATCTATTCGTTGGTCTTAGGACTTACAAGTCTCCTTTCACCTTTGATGACGAGCGTGTCTTTTCGTGCGGAGCGTTAATTATTTGGCGCGGTTTTCCTGCGCGCGTGTTCGTC
Organism: Hedychridium roseum; assembly: GCA_963989215.1. Lineage (NCBI taxonomy): Eukaryota > Metazoa > Arthropoda > Insecta > Hymenoptera > Chrysididae > Hedychridium > Hedychridium roseum. Next base: position 8,423,923 of record OZ022312.1, on the reverse strand, counting down.
ATGCTCTGTAATTTTCATCTTAAGACAGTTTTACGTAAGTCGCTTCGAGGGATTTCACTCTATGTTCCGCGAATGCCTTATATTTGGATCATTTCGTTTGATCGATCGTCTTATTCTCAGACGTGTGAAACGCTTTCAGTTACCGGAAATACGTTAAAGGAAAGTTCACGACGCTCGGGTCAACCATACATCGAATTAATTACTTCTTCAGTTAGCGTCGGTATTTTACGTCCTTATCTACAAATTCTCCGTTAAGAGCGCGGCAAAGTAGGGACAATACCCAATATCTTTTTCTCCCTGGCCGATCCTTTTCTCTTGACGTTGCTTTCTAAGTTAGTTGTGGTAAACGATCGTAAAAGCGTCTCGTTGAGGAGCGAAGGCGCGAGGAGAATTCGAAATGCAGGACCGTCGGTCTTCGGAAGGACTTTTCAAAAGTTTTCCGTCCGGTGAAAAAGGAAAGCACGGTCGGGACATTTTGTCGAGCCGATATCCTCGATAAAATTCCGAGGAAACTTCCCCGCACGTTTGCATGTTCCGATTGAAAAGAAGCCGATCGACTATCGATTCTCCGAGGATTACCGCGACAAACGACCCCCCTCCCCCCCGCGTCTCTGGAATATTGTTCCTTATTTTGCGAGGATTTATTCGAACCCGCCATTGGCGTCTGCGTTCGATCGACCGTCAAATTTATGTACTGCACCCTTTCGCGGTTCTTGTAACCGTTGTAAAGTTCCGGTCTACGGTTTCCTGCGGTCCGTAATACTCTTTTTACGCGGAAGGAAGTCCGTGTCGATCGGCCCGCCGCTGGGTAATAACGGGTAGTAATAAGTTTCCTCTGACCGTAACTTCCCTCCGAGAAACTTCGTGCAACTTGTGCGCCGCAGCCGCGAGGAAGCGACGATCGATATTCAAATGATTTCGTGGCAGACACTTCGTGTAAACCCAGGAATTCAACCACGCCTGTAATAATGGCAAACAGAACCTTTTCCACCCTTTTTCAGATCCACCGGTCAATATTATCTACTAAAATTCAATCCATTTCTTTTGTTAATTCCTTCTCGCGAAATTGTGTGTAAATCGTGAATGCGGAATTGTCAAAGCGTGGACTGTTTTGCTATTGAAATTACGACAATGTTACTCTGTCGCTTTGTCTCAAGGCAACAAGAGAATCTTATCACCGCCAATAACGATGTATGCGTGTTATCGGGCGATGATGCAATTTTTCGCGCCGCATGTTTCCTACGCAGACACGCGTTTCACGCAACGCATCGCAATTTGACCTTTGTACAACGCATCGCCTTTTGGTATTGTCACATTTTTAAACACTCTTTCCTACGATTCGAGCGTTCGGTGTTGGCGCTTCAGCACTTTGCGGAAAAGTAGATTAGTGGTTTAGCCGGGAACTCGTTAAGAAACGGTACGAGAAGCGAGGGGAGAGGGGGAGAATATCCATGGAGTACTCGGGGCAGTGGTGGATTTAATTTAACGGCGGCACGTTCGCGACGTCGACTTTGAAATGCATGAACGCTCTTCGTCTGCCGGCCGAAAGAAATTGAATCGACGTGGCGTCGCGTTCCAGCGTGAAAACGGGGAGAAACCGTTGCAGCGACCGGTGAAAGATGAGGGAGGGAAACAGCGTGACGCTGGGGGGAAGTGGGGGGCGGAAGGAAAGAGCGATGAGCGCGGTGAAGAGGCAGGACGGAAAAGATGGAAAGCCCCGGATGAGAAGGCGTAGGAGCGACGGACGGAAAATGAGGAAAGAGGAAAAGCCAGCCGCGAAATGCGCCACGGGACCGGTACCGTTAGTGAAACTCGAAGACGGAAGGAAGGGGGGAGGAGGAGATGAGCGAGGAGTACCGCAAGGTGGTAAGACGGATCGAAAGGCAAATGTTGCCTCTCGTAGACTCCTTCCACGTATCTGCCCGTTCAAACCCTTAATTCTACGCCGACTTCCCGGCTTTCTCGGCTTCGAATTGAAACGGCAAGTGGAAAGGACGGCTATTTAGCTTGACGATTGATACGCTGACTTAAACGTGCGGGGATTAAGAGGAGAACGAATCGTCGTAGAATTCACGTTGAAATATATGTCTGTTGCTTCGAGTTGGTTTCACACTTCGTGCGATAAGTGGGGGCGAAAGGCAAATGGAAGGACGTGCGAGGATTATCGACAACGTCCTTCCCAATCTCGTTACGACGATATCCAGTCGGGGACGTAAGTCTCGAGGAATTCGTGAAAACGAAGGAACGAGTAATCCCGTCAGTTTTCTCCGGTCCTTTGTCTTCCTTTTCACAGTCCTTCGTTCGCTCGACTTCCTTCTTTCGCGAGATTTTTCAACGGGCAATGCCTCTCGCGGGATTACGTTACGGGACTGGTCCGTTTGGCTGCTATTATTTCGGAATTGCAACCCTCTACCTCGACGGCTGAGCGAGTCTTCCGCGCCTTTGCGAAAATTCTTGCGTCGCTCTCGCGGCTTATTCCGCGCGAATATAAATTTTCCTCGCATCCTCTTACGCCTCCCGTCGGCCGGGGAATGAAAGGTCGATGCATTGAATGGCCTCGTTGGAGGGGACCTTTTTTTACATCCCCTTGAGAAATGTTTCGTGCCGATTGGTTTCCGGCTGAAACAACTTCGGGATAATAAGCCCCGGGGTCCAAGTATGAAAATTTGACGAATCTGCTAGGCCGATGGAACGTACTCCAAAGTCCGCCAAGGTAAAAACTGGCGCACAGAGCTTTGAAATTTCAGGTTCCTTGCTGAAATACCAAAGCTCTCTAAAGTATTGGCGCGCGGGCGTGAAAGGCCGTGGCGGAAGTTTGATGTGAGCACGAAATAAAAATATTTGAGAGCGAAGGACGACGGGCGGCCGGGGCAATTTTAAGGAAGGACGATGTCTCGATCGACGGACCACTCCCCCCTCCCCCGCGGCCGAGATAGAAAAGCTCGTGTGATCGATCACGTCTACTCTCTCGCGGTTTCACGCTGCTCAAAGGAAACATTCGCTGCTCGTCCTCGTTTCACGGCACATCGACGTAAAATGAATGAACGCCTCTGCAAATGTTTCCCTCGAACATCCGTCTTCAGCGAGATTTATCTTAGAATTTATCAAACATTTATCTAATTAGCCGTATGAATTCCTGTTCGTCAGATGCTTCGCGCAACAATTTCCTCTCTGGCCAAAACTTTGCTCGCCTCACGTTTTCCTTCCCTTTCGTTTCGGCAATTTCATTTAACCCGCGATCGTGGGCCAATTTCTTCCGATAAACGTGGAAAGTTGCGCGGTGAAAACATTGGAATACGGGACCGTGGGCGTCGGTAATTGGATCGGTGATTCTCCTCCACGGCGCAGGGGATGAGGAGGGGGGAGTGAATTTTAGAACTGTCGGTCGGTTGGCACGTTCGTTCGTTACTCGGCGGATAGTTGCGGGGAAAAGGAAAACCGCTAGCATCGTGTCGGCCCTCCTATGTATTCAGGAGCACGCGAGGTCGCGCTTTGAAACCGTGCGGCTGCATTTACTTTGCATTTTGCATTCCCCCGGTAGAGAAAAGCTCGGCTCGCGGGATGTAAAAATAATGACGAAGCCCGGAGTTTTCTCTATCCCGAGGACTCGCGGCTCAGATGACTCGCCGGACCTGTCCACGTTTTTTTTCGCCTACCGAAAAATCCGTCCCCTTTGACGCGACGGCCAAAACAATTACGCACGTTCCCCTTGCGTTCGAGTTACCAGCAAAAAGAAACGACCAAGCATTTCTTTCGTCAGTTTCTTCATTGTATAATTAAACGACGGGACGTGGGCCGCCTAATGCACGTTTCTTTTGAGAACTTCACTTCAATCGACGTGAAAACCGGCCGATGGAAGAGAAGTGGCGCAGTGCAGAGACGTCTCGTTGGCGGAATAAAAGAGCCGAAGTCGTATAAGATTCCGCGAGGGAGACCTTTTTTGCCTGCGCGCTTTGTCGTCCTTTTTCCTTTCGTTCCTCGCGGCCGACGTGAAAGAATCGCGCGTAGATTTACGGCGCTTTCGCGGCCTTTCGAGGCCTCTGTATCGCCGACTGGCCTTTTCCCCGGGAAGAAAAAAAAACGGGGCTCGGTGGATGGTCTTTTTCCTAGGCGAACGTACAAGCCGGCAGGGTACGCGTGCTAACGAAGAAGAATGGCGAAGCCGCCGTATTTTTCCCGCCCAGGGGCCAGGGGGAGGGGGAAGGAGCGTGTTTTTGAATAATAATAAGCCGATGTCGGCGGGCAGAATGCATCTCCTTGGTCGCTGGCGAAAAAGCCCGCGTTAAGCAAGGACTTTCACGACAACGCGGGAAAACTTTAAATAAATCCCCATTGTCGGCCGATCGGAGGTAGGATTTTTCTATCGTCGCGATCTATCGTGTTTAATGGGCCGTTTAATTAATTACAGGAGACGCGAGATTTGTGGGCGGATCGATAGACCGATCCTTCCGCGTTTCTCGGAGCAGGTCTGGCAGAAAGTCGATTCTTACATCAGCCGCCGACTTTGCTGCCAGTGCTCCCAATTATCCCCCTCCCCGCGCCTCCCCCTCCCTCATCTGTCCGTCCCTCTACGTCGATGCTCGTTGTACTTAGAGACTTTTAACCCTGAATTCTTCTCTGGCGTGCCTTTCCATCGCGAAAGACCGCAGCGGGCTTTCATCAGCCGGTTCTCCGGAGACTCGCACGGCGGACCGGTTAACGGTAAGAAGCCGATCGATCTCTCTCGGTCGTATCGATCCTCCAAACGTCAACGATCCTACGGAAATCTCTCTATTTTTCTTGCGGCAGTACGTGTCGTAGGGCGGTTTCGAAAGAGATGGGTTTTGACGGGCGATGTTCCGCGCGTACTCTCGCTTAGGCGTGAATAAAAATGCCTCCGTGGCCCTGGGTAAAATGTAATACACGTCGCAGGAAAGGGGAAAATACGGGAGGGGCGTGCGGAGATATGAGAGCACTCGTGTATGCATTGGATATGTCGGCAGTAACGTACTGTTCCTTGAAATGCAACGTGCAAGAGAGGTCGATTGCAGTCAACTAGTCCTCCTGGGTATAGTTCGCGGAAGACTGCTGCCATTACTATGATACAATGGTGTTTTCACCTACGGTCGAAAGCCGCTCCAATTAAGTCTCGGGAGAAACTTAATGGCGCGCGACATCTTTCCCATTGAAGACACCGCCGCGAGGATGCAGGACCTTAGAGAAAGAACATTCCATTTGCATAGACGTCAGTCTGGACTTTCCTTTCGGACAAATAGACAACGTTTAGCTCTGCGAAACGCGAGATCACGCGCTATTTTACCGCTTGATTACCCGCGAACCAGGGGAAAATCGGCTACTCGGAAAAAGGAACATAAAACGGAACCGTCAAGACTGAAAAATAAAAAAATCCTTTTTTCGTCGCTATTTTCGACCGTGCTCTTCGTGACTTCGTTACTCCTTATTTGAGGGATGCCTGTAGTTTTCCTTGGTTTCGAGGCCCGGGGTTTCCTTTGGCTAATGGAAGAAAGCACTTGGGATCGCGCTCGTACGAGGAGAACGAGTATTTTTCGCGAGGGCCGAAAAAGCCTTGCCTCCGCGCCGGATCGCCTTGAAAGTCGAGGTTGCCCTGCGACTGGATCAAGGCCAGCCGAAACAGCCAGAACGATGGGGCAGGGGGCAGAGGGACGAGGGGGGATGCGAAGCGGCTGAAGACGAGGAGTCTCGGACGCCCGGAGAAATAAGAGAAAAATGGGCCTCCTTGCTCTGGGGCAAATTCGAGGATATGACGAGACGCCAAAAGCAACGACCGTCCGTGCATACGTAAGATGCATCGAGACGTACGCACGCGCGAAAATTTCGCGTTAGTGTGTCACACACACACACAGTGTTGCAGTTAGAAGGAGCAAAAGAGGAGGGAGGGGTGGTAGAAGGGCGATGGGGAATGGGATTGTCAGAGTGGACGAAAAAGATGAGACACTCGTCTGTTCTCGGACAGTCGGTCTGGTCCCTTGGCGACACGTGACTTTCACCAACACGCAGGGCCAAACCGGCTGATGCAAGTCTCGCCGAGACTTTCCTCCGGCAAGTGGATTCTCAGGCTTTCTTGCGATTCTCCTTCTTCCTCGGCACTCCTGCTTTTCCGTCTACTCCTTCCAGGGATATTCTTCTTTCGCCGCTGTGGCACTCCGACCAGGACGAAATTATCTGTCCAACAAATAAAATCGGTTGCGTGGCTAGAGTTTTAAGGGGGAATACCGCGACTTTTTTTGCCCAGTCTCAATTTTGTCCGGCGAACTTGGCTTTTTCTCCGCACGCCGCGAAGTTCCTCAAAGCTCGAGTGGGGTTTCAATTTCGGGAGATCAGAAGTGCAGGGAATGGTGTTCCTCGGCACAAAGGTGACGGTGCCGAGATGAGTTCGCTCGTCTCGGGGCGAGATAGGTTTTGCTTTCCCCCGTGGAATTCTCGATTGACGTTCTAACGAGGTTCAAACTCGAATTCGATTGCGTCACCTGTGGAGCTCAAGATGCGCGTCAATCGCACGTGCGTGAGTTGCAACGATTGCATCGAACGTGCATTCGCATTGGACTTTTCCTTTTTCACCTTCCACCCCACTCCCCTGGGAAGAGTACTCCTTGCCACAGAAACCGGCTTAAGTGAAACTCATCAACTCGAGAGGAATTCCCGGGGAGCATCTTTTCAGGTCCGTAGAAAAATGACGTTCATCCGTTTAAACAATTTGCCTTACGATAATTTCATGCCTTTGCCGGAAACCATTGTATCCCGTTGGCCTGAAACTTCCATTCTCCGTCGACTTTGTTCCTGCCAGACGACTCGTTGTCACTGAAAGTTACGTGAGTGGACAATGTCGCGACATTCAAATGGAAATGCGCGTTGTCCTTGCCGGGATCTACCATGCGTTCAATTTGTCTCAACGAGATTCTTAGTTGAATCTCGAGGGAAATGATTGGCAATTTCTTGCAACTTTCGGCCCTCTTCACATATATTTCGAATTCCTGGGATATCTTGATTCGTACGAACGGTGGAGGAATATCGCGTAGACCGCGCGTCAAGCACATCTGTTACACGAAAATAGAATTCGGAGGGGTGAAAGAGGTTGGGGGAGGAAAAGTTGGGAAGGGCCAACGAGAAAAGAATCTCCGCGGATGAACTTTGCCGGTCGTTATTCGTTACGTCAGTCGTAGAAAAACCCAGCTGCGTTTTGGCCCAACGAAAACATTCAATAGCAGCTTCCTCTCGTCAATCATCGCGATTGGGTTTACGTCAGCTTTACTTCTTGTCGAGTTTTCCTCGAGCCATCGCTCGATAGGGATTTCACGGCGACCCGAATTTCCATGAACTTTCGTCAATGGAAACATCAATAAGGATTTAATAACGGCAAAAAGGGAGAATTGTACTCCCGCAATTCGCGTTTGAAATTTCGAACGTCCGGGAACACCGGAAGAGAATTGAACAAAATTTTCCATTTCGTCATTTCGCTAGACTGTTTGGACTTTTTCCGAAAACTTCTGAGCCCTTAGTTCGACTCGATAAGCGACGTTTCTCGCCGTAGGGCATTGTTTTCAGCGCTGAGACTGTATTGTCGATGATCGGCCCTGCCGTTGGGAACAATGGGTTTGCAAGCTCACGTTGGACCGTCGGTTGGCCTTCGTGGAATCGGTAGTCGACGACGCTGGCCGTTATTCGTTGGTAGATAATCGAACGATTGAAAAGGGAGGACTAGCGACACGCTGGGATTCCTCGTTGAGCTTCGATTCGTCCGATTGATTGGCAATCTCTCGTCGAACGGACGGGAAATTGATTCGACCGTCCGTCCTCCAAACCGTCCCCACCGATCGTTCGCTAACGAACTCGTAATCATCGTCCAACCAAGTTTTTCGGCGATTTCCTGTCGCCAGGACGAATCCTCGCCCACTCTCCGCCCTCAGGTCCTACGAAAATTTGTCTAACGTCCTCATCGATAATCGATAGGACAAACGTTCCGTCCATTCATTTGCCTTTATCCAGGCCGAAAAAGTTATCGTCGATCGTGGAATCACGAAAACTGCGAAGGGGTGGGGGGGTGCCCATGGGAGCTGGAACTCTCGGAGGATCGTCGTAGCTTTTGGCGGGATTACTCCTCGGAGTTTTAGCACCGATAACTTTACGACACGAGCGAGCCATGAAATTAGGTGCGCCGCCGTTCGATCCCTCTTATCGAGATGTACGATTTCATCGCCTTTACCCACTCCCTCCGCCGTCCTGGTCGTTGTAAATTTCAAGATCAGCGTGTAATTCAGTTAGCCTTGGACAGAAATTGAAAAGGCCAGGAGGAACGATGTTAAATATTCCTTGTAAATGGATCTTGGAGGATTATTTGCATCAACGGGAATAATGTGTTAGCCGATTAGCCCTGCTCGAGGGACGGGTCTGGGTGCTAAAGGGGAGGGGGGTTGCTGAGGCGAGGATAATCTTTATCCAGTGGACGGGTGTCCGGTTCGGAAGCGGAAGTGGGATGAGTCGCGGATGGGGATGCGCATACTCGACTCCGAGGGAACCGAGTAAACGGAGTAAAGCCCGTGCGGACGCGCTCACATCGCGGCGCACTGCCATCGCGTTAACACGTTTCCCGCGACGCTCCGTTCCCCAGTATTTCACGTGTCTCGGGGACTGTCTTCTCGTCTTACGGCTGAATCACGCTTTGTCCTTGTCTTCCCGTCAAATCCTCCCTTCATCCAGAACTTCTCTGCCCAAAGTTTTTCTCTAAGTCCAATCGAAATTCCTTCTCGCTTCACGGGAGAATCCAGTTTCCTCGTGTTTGTTTAACAAGATTTCTTCCTCGAGAATTTTCTTACCCTACGTGTTCCTCCGAGTCTACTTTTTCACGTGTCTCGGGAACTTCCTTCTTGTCTTCCTGCAGGATCCTGTTTCGTCCTCGTCTCGCTCTGAGTCTATTCTTGATTTCCCTTTGCCTCGTAAGGAAGTCAGACATCTCTCTCTCTCTCTCTCTCTCTCTCTCTCTCTCTCTCTTCGTCTTTCTTAACGAACTTTCCTCCTAATCTGGGATCCCTGCTTTCCATTTGGACGTCCTCTTCTCTCCCCGTGGTCGTCGGACGACTTCCCTCCGGCTAGAATCTCGGGTACTCAGCGGGAACCGCGGTTCCGACGAGGGAATCTCCCCGGAGGATCGTGTGTCACATGTCACGAAGATCGATAAGCGCGTCTCGTGAAAGCCGACGCGTTGGTCGGCGCGAATCTTCCGTCAGTTTTTGAACGACCGATCGACCGGACCTCACGGACATTTCGGCTATTCTGGAGCTCGTGCTGCGCTGGGCAGCCAACATGTCCTTCTTCAGGGGACTCTGGAAAAGCAGCTCCAAACACAAGAGTAAGTCCCTCTTAAGACGATCGATAAATCGCGAAAATACTTGCACAATAGTAGGTCCAATTGGAGACATGTTTAATTCGCGCCACGTTTATTTGCACGATCTTCCTGTCAAAGTTCAGGGATGCCAGATAATTTCGCAAAGTTCGCCACGGTTTTTCGTTATCGCCTGTGCGCTCGCGGGCTAATTTATTTATGAGAAGTACTCACTGGCTGGCGATAGTGGACAAAACGTATCGCTCTTATCGCCTGCCGCGAGTGTATTCGACTGGGGAACAATTTACAAAAGTCAGCATCCGCGCGGGGGGCGGGGGGGAGGGGAAACGTGCAATAGAGTGTTTACGAAAGCCGGCTCTGCGAAGGTTTATAGGTCCCGCCGGGCCGTTGGTTTACGTGCCTTTTTCCCAGGGACACTGAAAAATTAAATGACCCCTTGCCCCCGGCGCCGGACATTTATTCGAACGAGCGGCCGGTAGTTTCCTCGCGGCGACGATTCGGCCGATTTGCCCCGGGCGAAAATGACAGCATCGCCGAAGCCTAGAAACCCAGCGGGAACGATTCCCCGGTCTCCCGCTATTTTCCCTGTCCAAATAAAATCCCATTAATGCTACCTCCGCCGTAAGCCACGTACCGTGGATTACGATTCTCTGCGCAGAAGGGAAATTCACGCAGGTATACGTTGAATTTCCGGGACCGTCTGTGAAAATTCAATTGGAAGGATTCCTCGCTAGAGTTATACGCTTATTCCGATGAAATAGCGGCTGGCAGGGGTCGGGTAATCGATTCGAAGGTAGCCGAGAGAACGTAGTTAATCAGGCCGACGGATGACTTTCGACCGTGCCGGCTGAAATTCCAGGGGAAAAGATTAACGCCGGCGGTCCGAGGAAACGATGGCGGAAGCAGGAATTAACGGCGGTCCAGTTAACGCGATTACCGGTAATGCGCGGCTGCAACGGAGCCACCTTTTAAGATTATGCTAATGCATGCGGGCCCTCGCGTTACAGCCGTAATGCGACCTCCTTCGGAGCACTGATTATTCATCGTCAAATCTCCATAATCTGCCACTGTGGGCTGCCTTTCCCCCGCAAATCCCACGCTCGGAAAGTGCAGCCAATACGCACGAAAAAATCATCAAAAACTGACACACGTTGACCGCCAATATTCACGTAAATTCTTGAGCTAATAAGTGCACTCATGAACATGTCAGTACTTTCATTCTTTTAGTATCATACATTCAATTTTAATATTCAGAATTAGAACTCTTGGTGAGGACGATTCCGCGGAAATTATCGACACGAATTTATTGTGCTATGAATTTCTCGCTATCGATCGGTAAAGTAAATTATCCAAGTCTTACGAGCACATTAGGCATAAATAAGGATTTCCCCGTGACGGTAGCGGTGGGTCGTAATTAATGTAGGTACTGAGGTTCAGCTTGGTGTGTAATTGCTTTGAATTAGGGAATGCCTATGGAGATTGTAGTATCGTCGGGGCACAGGTGCCGAGTGGATCGGTGAAAAGACGTATCCGGTGGGCAAACACGGTTCGTCATTGTAGCCGAGATTCGGCCTCGGTGGGTTAGATGAAAGCCTCATTAGAATTCGCTGGCGACAGCTGCACCGTCAAGACCAGTGAGATGGCTCGATAATGGCGACATCCTCGAGCGGCAGCATCTTCTTATTCCTCGAGGAGGTATTGTGTCGCGAAACATGGCCGTTCTAGCCGCCTAACTGTCCCGTCGAATCGTCCTTTACGCGAGCCGCCATTTCCACACCGAGGAGTTGGAATATCGCGCGGACATAAGATATCGACCAACATTAGCCCGAAATAATAAAGCTTCTGATTCAGTGCTCATTTCACCGGGCAACGAATTTTAATGAGGATAATGAAATATATAGCCCGTCACGCCTAACTCTTGCCATATTTAACGTATGTTTCAATTATTCCACCGAGCGAATGTCCTTTCGTTAATCATTGATTTTCCAACAATGCGTAATTACAAATGCAGCGTCGCTCTTTGTGCATTATATGTAGTAATGATATACTAGGAGAATTTGTGGGCACGGTTGCTGAATATTTACTGTCTCTCAATCGGGATTCGATACAGATGGGAAGAGAAAGGAAGGGAAGGGATGCAAACAGAGAGAGAGAGAGAGAGGGGGACAACGCGTGGACCTGCATAGGAGCGCAAATGCATTCTTAATGCACACCTGTGCACGATTACTCGACCACGTACAGCCGGTACACACGAATAATATATCTGCACACGGCACGATATGCTAATTTGCCGTAGGAACTGGCTGGTAATGAACTTGCCCAATGTCCCCACGTTATTGCTATTTCATCATTCCGAGAGAACAGTTGGGCAACAGTTAACGATTCCTGCTATGTTCCTTCTGAATTTTCAATCGAATCTCATTAGTGTTTTGCGGAAGCCTTAATCAACTAATCCTCCAATTTTGATTATCCTTCTCTGCGAGTCGGGTGAAACGGGGGGAACACAGGGCGGAAAAGTGAAATACGTTGGCGGCGAGGGCGGAGCACGCTGCTCTGTCTATTTCCATTTAGACGGAGCAGGGCATTAATCTATCCGTACGTAGAACCACGACGTGCACCGTTACACGTGTGTACGTGCCTGTGCTTTCAGTGCATTATTGTACCCCGTTGTGTGCGCTGTGGTTCAGCGATTTTATTGGAAATGGGAGTAGCCGGGTCGCACAGACCTTCCCCGGGTACCCCTGTTTCGTTGTTCCTCGCGTATCGCCGAATATCGCGGAAAATCAGCCCTCCATGCGCACAAACAACGTTGTAAAACCACGGGAAAAATCCTATCTGCCGATCCGCCCAGAAGCAATAAATTTTAATCATCCATGATTGCAATGCCACGAGAGAACTCAGGAAAATGGTGAATTCGCGGAAACGCAATTATTCGGCCTTCTATTGTTACAATTTTCATTCGTACTGGACGAGACTGAATGTAAATCAGAAGGCACAAAACCCTTGTAAAGAATTTATTTTCTATTATTTCCTCCATCGTCGTACTTGGTACTCGCGTTGTACAATAGTTATTGTACCGAACTGAGATCATTGGATTATCCTTGAAGGGCTTCCCTGCTGCCTTGGACGTTCCATTATTATCATTAGGACTGGAATGTTTGTTGGTCTTAGGGTTGGTCTGTGGTGCACGGAAGGGCCAGTGAAAAGGACTCTCGAGATGACTGCAGAAGGGTCATTACCGTCATTAACAGTCGTTCGGTGCTCAGAGTTTCCTGCTCGAGTCGGTATTTAATCGGCCGCGAAATCATTGCCGGAGTTCGTGACTCTCTCCGTGCGGGCTTGAATGCACATCGCAAGGGAACACGTGTGCCGCGCACGTGCACCACGTAATCCATTAACGAGCGAGTAACGCCCGGCCGACGATTAACGTTTCGAGGACCATTACGAGCGCGAGTTCATTCCTCCCGCGGAACCTTTGAGAACCTCCTCCCTCGGCTAATCTGTCGCGTCGGAATTCGTGCGACCCGGTGCACATTCGCCCGCGGAGATCAACGATGAAACCCCTGTACCATAATGGCGATTACGGATTTTCCATTAGTTCGTTTAGCAGGGAAAGAACTGCACTTATGACGACGCTAGTTAAACGAGGAGAGAGGGGGGTAGGGTCAAAGTACGCGTTCCCTTTGGCAATTTCTCGTTTCCCAGGGCTGGGGAATTTTGACGAATTTCATGCGTTTTATCATTTTTTTTTCGAGTCATCATTTTTTTCCCTCGTCGGCAATTAACGTCGGCGCTGTACGGCTATTTGTCGAGATTTAACGGGAACGGTCGATTAAATGACGTTCTGCTTGTGTTGGTTCTCTCCGTCTCTGTCTGTCTCTTTCTCCCTGTCTTCCTCTCTCTCTCTCTCTCTCGATCTATTCGGCGAGAGGGTGCAACGCGAGCGACCGAGTGGCAGGGAACTCAATTTAAATACAAATTAAATGAAAGCCCGACGCATCTACCGTCAACCACTCGCGGGCCTTTATCGAGATTTCTAGCGTGGAAATTTGATTTGCTCCTGGCTAATTGCGCCGACGTCGACGGCTTTGTCGACGGTCCAAAGTCGCCCGTGCAGATATGACGAAGTTAACCGGAAGGGCAATTCGGCCATTGATTCTCCGCATTAAGCGCGTTCGTATAATCCTTCTGCGGTTCCTCCGTCATTTTCTTTAAACCCCGCCATTTTTTCTTTGCCAATTTCTCTTCTTCCGTTTCGTAATAACTCGTTTGTCCCGGTTCGTTTTACGGCTCGGATCGCGTCGCAAGGTTTCCACGAGATGTGCCAGTGAGTCGCGAGAAAAAGACGTACAGACAAGCGGGGAAAAAAGTTGTCCGACGGGGAAGCCGAGCGAGTTAACTGCATTTATTAGCCGTTGTACCGTTATTCAACGAGAGCGAGTGCACGTCAAATATGGCCACGCGTACCTTCCCCGACCGGCCTGTCCTGTCGATGAATTTCCGATACAAACTCTTATCGCCCCTCCCCGTTTCCCTCAATTCCTCCCCTTCCCCTCTTTCCGCAACCCCGACGACACGCTTCCGCGGAATAAAAATATTGCCCCGTGGGACATTTTTCCCGGGTTGAATAATCGAAACTGCCCCTCGACAGGAATTAAAACGTTCCCGAAAAACCGATACTCCGGCGTTACCGACGAAAGCCATTTTTTTCCGCGAAGGTATGTACGATCCACTTATTTTTCCCGGCCCATTCATTGGTATCTTTTATTGGGCCACGTTGTCCCGGAACTTGATGCCTTTCCATTTACGCGTTTTAGTTTTTCCGCTTCGTTAACGGTCGGTCGGAATTTTTCGTCTCTTCGCTTTGGAGTCTTTGCTGTTCGTCATTTCCGAAGATCCGGGATCTTTCGCCGATATTTCTAGCCTCGGGGCTCGACCCCGTCCGTTTCTCAATTTTCGTGGAAAAGCCTCTCCTATTTCCCCGGCACGGGGACCAAGAGAGCGAATGAAAGCAGCCGAGCTAGTTCGGTATGCCGAGGGAAGTCTTTCATCGATTTTACCAGCTTCCAGCGTACTTTTTATTCCGGTTATTGCTCTGCTTATTTCGAAATCGCGGGGTAAAGTCGGCAAACAGTCGGCTGGCTCGACTTCCTCCTTTCCCGGCTTTTCGTATCTCGATATTTTGCATTTTATTTTGTTCATGCCCGAGTTTTTAATTACCTCCGTTCATGGCCAGGAAAATTCATTGAATACGTTGATGAATTCAAATTGGAGGTAGACTCGGGGCAATTTTTATTATGAAATTCACGGTTGAAAAGTGAAGCGGTCGTTGACAACGATAGGCAGAAGTCAATCGCTTTATTTTCCCATGGAATTTCGCTGAAACCGTGCACGTTTGTTCGGTTCCATCAATTATTTTCCTTAGTGTGCGTATCAGGTCGATGAGAATTTTTTCATCCTTCTCGTTGGCTCTTTCGCGTGGCGTTATTCGCTTTGCGCTTCGGAAATTGCGCGATAAATTCGCCCGCTCTTCCCGTAATAAACGGGAAACGCGTGCGAGTCTCCTGAATTTTTATAACTCAATTTCTGACCCGTCATGTCCCCTCTCCGATTTTATCATCCCCCCCTCCCCTTCTCCTTTGTTTTCTCCTATTCTCGTCCCGTCTCGCCCGTCTTTGTCTTTGGCCTTTAATCTCCCCGGCGATTTCATTTTCCATTTTTCCTTCCCCCCTCGAACACCGTCGATTCTCCTCGGTCTTGTCACGTGCCTGCCAACTTTTTCGCTGGCCCTCGAAAGTCGATAAAGATAAAAATCATCTCGTAGTCTGGCGCGTTGACGTGGAAATTTGAATTAAAAATGGCAAACATACGAGATTATTCTGCGCGTGGGGCAACGTCTCGAGACTTTTCTTCGGGGTGAACAACGATTTGTCGAAACCAGAAGATGAAGTGATTTTTATGGTCGTAATACGGACTCCATTTCTCCCTTTTTTTTTCCTACCTTGATCGTAAATCCAACAGATTTTCCTGGGCTTCGTATTCACCTGGAAAATGGAAATGTCCTCTCCCCCTTGAATACTGGACGATACTTTGCCGTGTATAGCCCGGGCCAGAAAGCTTAACGGCTGGTTTTTACGCGTGAAACTCGGAGATACGGGGTAGCTTCCATGAAACGACGAGATCCAGCGTCCTGGCGGCGTTTCAGCTTAATTTACGAGGAGGATTACGAGCTCTCTACGTCCGTATCCCCTTTCGACGACGGAACGTTCTCGCTACTTGGGTTTTACGTCGCTAAACAAGCCTGTTAACGTGCGTATCCTGTATGCATGCCATTTGCAAATGACGTTCCCCCATGCACCTGACTGTCGTGCCGGCAACGTGATTCGCCATGAATAATGGTGAAATTAATTGTGTAATTAACGGCAAGCAAATTCCGGCCGTTCCGCCGTCTCAAAAAGACCAGTTAACCGGTGTTAATTAAATTTCTTCCTGAAAATCCTGGCTTCACACGCTTCAACAGCGAGAACGAAATGATTAAAGACTTGGACCATATACAATGTATACCTATATCTCGTAGCGTTTCATACAATATCCGCCATTTTGAATTATCTTTTATGTACGAGTGACGTCACAAAGACCTTATATGGTCTAAGATTAAAGAGAAATTTCAAGAAAATTGCTATAAGTATCTCCTTCGATGAGCGCTAACTTTCCGCTCGTGTCACTTTTGGGTTATGTAATCAGTGCTGCTCGGTACAATGCAATTGTTGTTACGTGTCGGTAAACTTTCCATGTGTACAAAGGCTGCTCGCCGAGCTGTAGAATTCGCTATAAACTGTCGACGCAGCCGGGCACTAACGAATAACGATCGTCCTGCGGTTCACGTTGCGGCCGGCGAATAAATATCATTCAGTGGAATATAATACTGTACAATGTGACGAACGACGCTGCGGATTGACGGTGAAACCTTCGGGCGAAACCGGACGGGAGTATCGAGTCGCGGTTTTCAATGGACAAAACGTGGGAAAACTCTTTATGCCAGACAGCTGGACCTTGGAATCGACGGCTCGGTTAGATACTCAACGGAGAGAAAGCTCGGCTACCACGTATCCAAAGGTTCGAAAACCCCCTATGCCTCCCTTGGAAAGTTCGATTGATCGACATTGCCATGGGAAAATTGGTTTCCAAAGTTCATTAGGGGCCAACGAAATAATTTCCAAGCGCCGACGTACAGCCCTTTTATCGTCTTTTTATTCCCCCGGAGGGTGAGTTATCGCGCTCGCTCGCTAGAATAAATATTGTACACCGCGCGAGACGGGGATGGGTTTTTGTTCCCGACAATTCGAAGCTGCGGAAGCTCTTTAATGCCCTTGGATTTATATTCGCTGGAAGGAAACTCTTCGGGGCTTCCCGATCTTTCAGGGGGAGCGAATTTCAGAAAGTCATCAGGTGTCGACCCGTTTCACAGAAATCAGCCAAACTTACTCACAACTTCTCGAAAACACAGCCCATGGAAATAAACGTGAAATACTGACGAAATATCTAACGAAATATCTGTTAGAGTTCTCCTCGGATTGAATTTTTGTTTTCGTGGGAATTAAAAAGACCGTGTCGCCTGGTGTTTTTAATCTCATCGACGCGTCCGCTGGAGACGTGACGAGGAGTAATCCGGCGAGGTTTAATGGGATTTCGTGAGGGTGGGGGGCAGGCGGGTTGTTGGGGCCTTCGGGCCTTTCCCTCGCGGATCGGTTTCGCTGGAATTACGAAGTCAGCCGTCTGGTCGGCCGGCTGGCGAACATGGATAATAAGACGACGGGCTGAGGGCGGTGAGAGAGAGGGGGGGGGGGGGGAGATCGAAGATCCAGGGTTACCGGGGTAACGCTCCTGGAAAGTTCCATCAGGAACCGCGTCTCCGTGGCGCGCGGAGAGGAGGTTGGGGAATGCCGAGAAGGGTGAGACGCGAAATCGGAGACAGGGAAATATGTATAAGGGAAACCCTGACGGAGAGAGAGGGAAAACAGCGGAGACCGATGGATAGTGACAGAAAAGAATGGCCGAGGAAAGAGGGAAAGGTAATACTTTGGGGGAAAAAAGGGGTGGGACAAAGACGGTAAAGCATCTATACGATGGAGTCGAGACGTTGGAGCATGAAAACGATTCCACCGAAAGCAGTTAAACACAAAGAAAATCTTTCCTCCTTTCATCCTCGGATATAGCAACTCCCTTTCCAAGACGTTTAGCCCACCGTAAAAAGTTTCTTATTACGAAGAACCTTACAAGAACATACGCCCTTGGACCTTCGTACTTTTCCACTGGCGAGGAAAGAATACCGACCTATGAATTCAGCGAATCAGGTTTTCCACTACCCGTGGAAAGGGGCAGGTGAATCACAGCGAGCGACTAATTGCGAGGCAAAGTCGAGGGTTGCGTGGGATTTACGTGGTGATGTTCCAGCGTGCAAAGGGCCATGCGAAATTCGCAGGAAAGAGCCCCTAAGAGGGTTTCTTCTCTGTCGCGTGCACAGCTTACAAAGATGTTCTCCATTTTGAAGTTTCCGCGATCTTCGAGGGTTGCTTCCCTTCCATACATATTCATACGCACATCGAGGCTCAGGTGGGGCTTCATCCCCCGTCGCGGTTTCCGCGGGAAATTACGTCACGCTCGTGTATGCCAATAACAGCGGACCAGGGGAGTCCTTTTCAAAGTTGCCCCGTGCGAATAAACGCTCGTCCAACGATTCCCCTGGGAGAAAAGGGTCCCTTCAAGAGCATTCTAAGGGCTACGGAAATCGTAAAAATCATTTCCTTAATTACCGTCCTACGCTGTGCATTTTTATATTTTTGAATTTTTTTCTGATCCTTTCGGGTACGAAGGCAATCCAATTAGCGATCGATGGACCAAATGAATAGGGGTTTTTGCCGATTACCAGAGTGTTTTCAAGGCGGACGGTCGTGGTATAAATTTGAATCGCGTAGGTTGGAAATCCTCGTCGGTGTTGAACATTGCCGCGTATGCAAATAGAGGGAATAAAAATGAAAGCGCTGGTAGGGGAAGAGGCTGAAAAGCTCGGAGGAACGACGGCGAAGTCCTTCATTAGAAGTCCGCGGATGGGCGAGTAGCGCATAAAAGCGAGTGGCAATCCCCCCCCTCTGGGGGGGGGGAGGGTTAACTCTATTCCTGTTAAAACGAGTTCAACGTGGTGGGAGGACGACAGTTTTTGTCGGTTAAGTCGTTGAAGCGCTCGGCTCAGGCGTGAAGGTAAATCGGGAGGAATTCAGTGGGATTCGCTGGGAAAAGCACCGGTCAGTCGGCCATCGAAGGGTTGCCCAATTTTCCGCTCATTTTGGCCAGCTCGAAATTTCGGCGAAATAACCTACCCTCGGCGAAATTTCCGCCACGCAGTTCTCCTCGATGATTGGAGGGGAAAAAAACCTCTTACTGGTTTGCCCTGTTTTTGCCGAATTAGCCGACCGTTTTACGAGGGAATTCCCTGGGAAAGTTGGAGCCAGGTATCGAGTCCCTGACGTGGAAACGACGGGGTTCCTCGGGACGGTTTAATTAACTTCCAGCCTCGTCGCGGTATTGAATTATAACTCTGGCGAACAATTAAATTGTGCCGGTGAAGCGGGCCCGACAATGGTCGGAGGTCAGCCAACGGAAATTCGACTTGGCCGCGCTCGATTTCCCCGGGCGAAACTTTATTGCCGCCTATGTTTGCGAGGCTTCGCCTCGTAATACCGAATCTCCGATGAAAGAGGAGAACGAAACGCGTGCTACACATGGCAGGGGGAGGGGTGGGGTCATGGAAATCGCTTTGTCCGGATGTCTCCTACGACGGAACGCGAGAGGAAGAAATTGCTTCGTAGCGAATACCATTGCCGGGAATCCCATTCCTCTCTAGAAATCCCCCGGCGGTCCTTTCTTTCCAGAATTCCCTATCCCCGCCGATGGAAAGAGTAATTGACACTCCCTTCGAGCCAACGAAGATGGACGTTTCTTCTCGAAGAATGAAAAGCAAACTCCCTTCGCACGACTGTCGCCCGGTTCCTTGTTTGCCACTTCTCCGGAAATCTGTCTTCCCTGTAAAATACGAAAATAGACCCGTCGACGATGATCCCGCTCAAAGGTTCCTCGATGGGCGCCATTGTTTACCGGTGGGATTCTCCAGCCGTGAATACATATTTTCAATCACCTATGACTTTTGCCTCGATCGAGTATATACATATGCATGTACGTATCGTGCATTATAGAAAGCCAGCAAACGGCCGATTCGATTTCGAAGTAGGTGCGAGGTCGAGCTAAGTTTTACGAGGTGGAAAAACCCATGAATATTTTACATCTCAGGGCGAAAGGTCTATTCTAGTGTCGGGAGGAATCCAGTCGAAGAGCATCGGCTCGCCGCGAGGAAGCAAACGAAGCAAAACGATTTTCCCACTTGAAAAACCTCGCCTAACCGTCCGCTTTATTTTTCCGAAACTTTTCTCGGCTGTTCTCTCGTCAAAGACTTTTCTCAGGGGCAAAAAACTTTTCTTATCGAAGAATTTTCAACCTAAATCCCTCGTTTCATTTGCAGCTTCTGTTTCTCTATGTGCTACCATTTTTCCCGGCGAAATGAAATGTAATATTTTTTGCCAGTCCGACATTGAGAGTTATACAGAACGAAAGGACGAAGGTCAGGAAGCCGATGCCAAGCCCCCGCCCCCCTCCCCCCTGCGACTTGATTCACGAGATTCGCACTGGGTAACAATTTAGCCAAGGTTTCGAGAGACCCTGTTTTATGGTTAAAATACAGCCCGAGCGGCGCAGCCTCGAGGGTTTTCCGCTCGAGTAAGTCAAGCCACGGAGAAAAAAGTCGACGGGAACCCGCGGGAACCCAGCGCGGTTCTCCAGGGCTTTCGCGAAGCATATTTAACTCTTGAGGGAGCTACGGTCAAATCCCGGACGTTTCAGGACTTTGACGACTCGTCGACATCTTTGGGAACGGTCCATCTGTATCTCAAGGGTCCTAAGTTGCCAGATTCTTAACTACATTGACCGAACCACAAGGTACTTGCGCTCTGATCTTGGCAAAAGAAAATATGCAACCCAATATTGATGGAAAATTATCTAAAAAAATCCTTCTTCATTTTCTTCATTAAAACGGTTAATTCCTTTTAGTGTTTCTGTCGGGGTTTCTCAATTATTACGTTCGACTGATATGATATCGAGTTCGTGGCAAGGTTTGGAAAGCTAGGCGAAGACGGGTGAAAATGCTTGCGCAGATTGTCCTGGCAGAGTTGGGCTGCTTAAGCTCCCCGCGGAGTTGGTAGATTCGTGTTCGCCGTGATTATCGTCGCTAACAGTGCATCTGTTCGGTGTTAGACTTGGGGGAATTCCGGATCCTTGGACCGGGGGGACTCGTAAATTCTCCGGGTCGAGCTGCAAACTGTCTACCGAGTTTTCGGATTCCGCAGCGGTCTGTGAACGTTGGTGAAAGCGAGCGAATCCAGCGGAGACTGAACCATCTCATAAGCTGGCCAACTTTCAATTAAATACGTCTCAATGCTCCGAAGGTAAAGGGTAACACGCACTGACCTAATTCACCTAATACTTTCATTCACCTCTGACTTAAACCAACAACTGTTTGTTGTTTTTACGAATGTCATATTTGCCCAAGGAGAAAGGCCAGCAATCTCGTCGAGTTACCGTACATCGTTGGATTGTAATTCAACGGTATTTTAGTCGAGTTGGAAGGAGTTGGACGGACGAAACAAACAGAAAGCCAGGACGTTTCTGCCGTTGTCGAGTCGATATCAGCAATTCCTCTAGGAGGACGGGATTTGCCCGACGCCGCGGGCACAGGGGCCAATTTTCGCGATTCAATTTCGACGATTGCTCCCTGTCGCGCTATTGTTTGTGCCGAGGCGTTTGTTCGAGGATTACCACGCTGCTCTCGCACTAGCCCCGAGCTATCGAAAATTCACCGGCAAACACGAAACACTGCGACATACGGTCCTTTCCCCACTGAACTTGAACGATTCCAACTTCCTACTGCTTTTGCACTTGCTTTTAAATAATCGCTCGTTCACCAGTTACTTTGTATTTCAAAGTGCTCGCTCTTGCCGTTGCTTTCAAATAATCTCTTGTTCCGCGCGTACTTTGTAGCTCAAAGGACAATTTCAAGCACTCTTATTTACTTCTCTGTCAGTTTATTAAATATGAAATAATCTCCGTAATTCTTCTTTGCTTCATATAATAAAAATCTTTAAATACGAGACAGAATTTTATCTCATCAAGTTCACCGGTTCTGTAACACTGTTTTCGTGCCTTCCTTCTCCGTAATAACGTGTAATAATTACTTACTGTTCGGTTGGCGTGTTCCTGCGGCACCATTCGTTCGCACAGAGGAATGGTTAATTGGTGTACAATATCGCTCTAGCAATAATCCGCGCCTAATAAGTGCTCGGACAATCCCCTCTGTTCCATCATAACTCGAAAATCACGAGGGAAACCGCTCCGATAATTTCACCGATAGCGAACTTTCACAAATGCGCTTGATTTCGAGATAATTGATATCCGGATTGTTGGGTACTTAAAGCTCTGTGTTCCCCAGGGCTCTTAAAAATGATTTTTTTTTACTCTTTGACGGGAAACGTTTGCTCGGGATTGATAAGAGGATCGTTTCGGCTGACTCATGTGAAAACCTTGGCGAATGTCCCCGTTTTACGCGAGGACGCGTCGTTATTCATGTCGAATAAACGGTGTTTAATCGGATCACGCGAATTTCCATTTCTCCGCGTCGACGGCGCATTCGCAATTAGTCGGCCGTTTACATTCGCGGCATCGATCTCCACGGTCGAGTGACTTTCATTAGCGGTTCTGCCGTCCGCGAGATTAGCGTAGTTTTTACAGAAAGCAAATGAAACGCCGAAAGGAACGAATCCTTATACCGTCGACCGTTTCGTCGTTGAGTCAATACTTTACCGTGCAGAGAATAATACGACAAAGGGCCATTCATTCGATTTCTCGGAAAAATTTGCAATTTCTCGTTCTCCGGATTCGAGCGTGTTTCTTATTTTCCCGGAGAGTTCGGCGGAAGAGTGATCTCGCAGTTAGTTGTACTTTCAATGGCGTCTCCTTGTTTCCGAAGTTTCATTGTAGTTCGGCATCTGGAGAATCGCGCAGTAGGTCTAATTGGATGCTGCTTGTGAGAGGACTGCTCGGCACGAGTTTAATTGGAATCGCGACGATGCGAGGCTCGAAAGAAAATCAAACGAAGCAATTACTTCCCCAGGAGAGCAAAGAGACGGCAAGACGAACGGATTGAGAGTAAATAAAGAAGTCAGAGGGAAAATGCTTCCAGGGAACACACTGCACAGAGGAAATCTTGAATGGAAAAAGGAACCTGCAATCCCACCACTCGGCTTACCGTCCTGTTAAACGCAGATAAATCATCTCATCGTATCATTAACCAGATTCGTAGAAAATTCACCATATTCTGGCCGAATTTTTCATGTGCTTCTGACGATCATAAATGGCCCGATAGTTGAATTACCTGAAACGATAACGGGGAATGCGATATTACGGTTATGGCGAAAACATAATATTACTTCACCTCGGTTAAATCGATCGGCCTTTGGGTGATGATGATAACCGGTCAACGGGATTGCACGCTGAAACCCGGATACTCCGTCCAGGCACCTGTCATGCCCGGAGTTATATAGGGTTGTGTGTGTCCGTGTGTATAGACGTAAACGCCGGGGAGAAGCATCCATTATCAGCAAACGTGCTCGGCCATTCCCGTCACGAGGTAGACGCGGAACGATGTCGGCTTATGTGGTCGCACGTATCCCAACTAATGTTACACCGGTCATCCCCGTTTTCCGTGCGGCCCGGCATTTATCTGCGGCCCGCTGGTCCACTTCAGTCACGTTCCTCCGACTGCAAGCCCCACATATGCCGTATGAGAAACTCGTCGAGCCGGGAAACGCGAGACTCGTGCCGTTTTCGCGAAATCGAATCGTCCTCCGCGGAGGCCAGTGGGCTTTGCGTCCGTTTTCAACGGCGTCTCGTGTGTTCCACGGGAAAGCCTTTGTTACGTAAACCTTGGCTCGTAATGCTAAACATATCCGGAGACGCGGAGACTGTACAAGGAAATTGAGCAAACCGGTAGAGGCTTTTATGTTGTAACTGTGATCGTTGTATTTCTGGAGATTCTTATGGGTTGAAATTGAGTAGAGAAGGTGAAGTAGGGCTGGTGGACAGGAGGAATGAAGGCTTTAAAGAGGGGTTGACATTGTCTTTCAGAATTATGCGAGGAATGGGCCCTGGCGAACAGCAGGGAGTGCGTGGAGGGCCATGGATCAGCGGGGACGACCCACGAGGAGTCGGAGGACGCGTCGGAGGCGAGGTTCACCCTCAAATATTTGGGCAGCACCCTCGTCGAGACGCCGTCGAGCGAAGAGGCCACCGCCGAGGCCATCAAGACCGTCATTACCATGGTACGTGCTCGCTATCAATCAACACCCCCCCCCCCCCCGCCCCCTCCTGAAAACACTGGATTCCGGTAACATTCTTCCTATGCCCCGCATTGTGCCAGGGGGCTTTAAAAGATCGACACTCCTCTGGTAATCCCACGATTTTTCCTCGAGAAAGTCACAAAGAAATTACGTGGAAACATGGAATATCAATTGAGAAGAAAAAGTATGATTTATCGCGCGTACTACTTTTTACCGAGGAATAGGGAAAATAGTCGGTGGTGTAGGTAAGTCTTGAAATTCAACACCAGCTGGGAAACCGCTTGTAATTTGTAGTTGAGGAGCACGGCTCGTCGGTTCGGGTTCCATTAATTACGCGAATTCTTTTATCCGGGGAGAATGGCTTTGGCAAGAAACTTCGCCTACTATGTACTCTCGCTTCGTTAGGGATTTAAAAGTACGGCGCAGTGGGGTATGAGGACGGAACGGGGGGGGGGAGGTATAATTCCGGGCAATCCAGTAGAAACGCGTTGGTGGGGCTTGCGTGAATTCGGAGAGGGTTAAATTAATCAGTTGGTCGAAGTCGAAGTGGAGGTTTGGCGCGACGACGCGTACCGGAAGGAGCTTTTAAGTTCGATCATTAAAGTACGTGCCGGTTAATTGGAGCTTTTGTCACTTCCTACTCCGACGTTAGCGGGCCGGAAATATATACGCAGGCTAATCGCCTTATAAATCACTCGGTAATCTCGTCTTCCGTTGACGCGTCTTAAAAGTTTCCGCTTATGACGTACTTTTCACGGGGAAGTATCCGTTAAAACGTCAGACTTGGAACTACAGATTACGATAAGACTCGGGCCCGAGGGGTTATATCCTCAATTAAAAGTTCAATTTAAAGTTCCCTTTGCACGGTGGAATAGCTGTCCGCGGGGGAATTCCGAGGAATTCAATTTCGTCGACGCGACAAAACGTCACACGGCGGCCCGTTGGAAAATCTGGCTTTGAACGCCAGCCGGTGTGAATATCTCACGCGGAAGCACGGCCGAGTAAATTTAAATGCCTCTCCGGCGCGACGGCTAGATACGCTGGTAATTAAAAAATAAGCGCGAACGCGCGTACAGACGTGCCGGATTTCACCCCTTTCGTCATCCGCACCGAGAGGGCTGTTTGTGTCATTTTTTCCCAGTCCCAGAGCGAAGGCGACACGACGTTAATTCACGCAGAAATTCATTTCCCGTTAGTGACGTTCGCGATGATAATTTTATCGCGGAAGATATCTCTTCTGGGGAAGCATGTCGATTAACATTTCACAAAATTAAATAGAGCCCGATTGAGCGTGAATTTTCGACTAAACGTTACAAATTCGGTCAAACAGGAACCATGAAAAAGATATTTGGACGATAATGTTTCGCTGTATATTTAGTTCTGCTACATTAGAGCGTCTGTATAGGCAGCGTTGGCCGTTAAACCGAAACCGCAGATTATTTGTCCGGGGTTAAAGCGGTAAATGAAGCGCTTAATTCCTGAGCCGTGCTCTATCGGAAAGCCAAGAGGAATCGCTGGTAGTTGCTGGCTTCTCGCGAGAAACCTTTGATCGGTGAGAACGGAGCCGTCCTTTCGGCGTCGGTTTACTTTGACGTTCGTATCTTACTCCCCCGGGAAGCAAGTTGGCCCGCGGGGATGGAGTTTTCGGTAAACAAAGACTCCCAAGTCCCAGCTGGTCAAAACTCTGAAGCCGTACTTTCTCAATTTTCCGAGTAAGAATCGAAAGCGAAAAAAGGAGGAAAATTAATTAAGGAAAGTACGAAAGATCCCACTAAACTCTCGGGAAATCAGGCACGTTCATTTGATCAGTCGTTCTAAGGGAATAAATCAATTTTCATTACTATTTTCATGACAGGCAAAGGCTAGCGGGAAGAAACTACAGAGAGTTTCCTTGGCAGTCAGTTTAAAGGGTATCAGAATGACGGACTTGGCCACCGAAGAAGATCAGCTTCAAGTGTCGATTTACAGGTAAAACTAGAAGAATATTATTTACTCGAAAGCCACCGAAGTTCAAGCAAAATCCTCTTAATGCGTTTTCCGTCATTTAATTGAAACTGCGGTGTTCCAGTGGTTCTTGTTTAACGACCCATTTTCGTAATTAACAGATCTGTTTGAGCCACGTATGACACACCATTTCGTGGATTGGTTTGACGGGGTCGAATTCTAAACCGCATCCCAATTTTCCCGCAATAAACGTTGGGAATATTCCAACACTGCTTCGCGATTAAACGTAGCTACCGATATTGTGTTACCACATTTTTCCTTTCTTCAGCGGTAATTTCAGCTCGTCGAGCTTTTTCGTTAATACCGCGTGAATAAAGTTTACGGCAATGGTAAAAAGAGCAATGTCCTCGTTAGCGAAATGCAGAAAAATTCTGCGGCCGGTTCATTTGCCCATTGTTCGATGTGCTTTTGTTCGCGAATGCCTCGAAAAACGTTGAACCGGAAACGAAGCGTATTACGCCCTCGTCGTGGAAAAATGGCCATAACTGAACCAGGAAATAAATTGTCTTAATCGTCGTCTGGAAATACCGAGTCGCGGTAAGCGCTGATATTAACGGTACGTTAATTAGATACCGTCTGAAGGCAGTCAGGGAAAAACTGGTCGCTCGGAATTACGACGCCGCGAAAATGTTTTCCCCGTATATTTATGTTTCTGGAAAATGACTACGGTACGTTAATTATGCCATAGGATATTCCACTCGTCTCGTTAATGTCGCGGCATAAGTGCTGCGAAATGAATCGCGGAAGAAAGAATTTTCATTCTCTGCACTACGTAGCTAAAGAAATTCTTTTTTCCCCAGGATTTGTATGACTGTTGGTTTGTTTTAGAATCTCATATTGCTCGGCGGACGCCACTCACGACCACGTGTTCGCATTCATCGCGACGAATCTTAATGAAACGATGGAGTGCCACGCGTTTCTCTGTCCGAAAAGAAAAACGGCGCAGACGGTGACGTTGACGGTGGCTCAGGCCTTCAACACGGCCTACGAAGCTTGGCAACTATCGCAGTCCGATCCGGGGATTCATCATTCACAGGACAAGAGTCCCTCATTGAGCGACGATGGAACGGGTAATGCCAGAAATTCTTCACAGGAATTTGCCGTCCGCTGGCTTTCCACACTTTTTCTCCTTTTTTTGCGATATAATGCAGAGCATACGAGGATTGTTTGCTCGATATGTCAATCTACCAGTGCGATATAACAGTAAACACGGTAGCCGTGGGCAAGAGTTTTGTATACAATCCCTCTGCGCTGGCATACGTGAGTGTTTACCGTTCGGAACGTATCGTTGAACAGCAAACAATAATCAGAGTTAGCTCGCCGATGGTCGACGTAAGAGGGAAAGCTGCGAACGCAGCGAAAATAGGTCGTTTAATCCTGATATTTCCCCTTGTCGACAGAGAACGCCGGTAAAAAGAGCAACGGGGAGGAAAAACCGGCGAATGGAAATGTCGATGGAAAAGTCGAGAAGCCGGGTGCCGGTCAACGGACTAACGAGACTCAGAAGAATCTGTTGATCGATCTGTCGAACGACCCTAAGCCAGCAGGGAATTCCTGGGTAAGGTGGAAAAGTCGGATTATGTCGCGATGACGAAGCTCCCTCGGCGAAATGACAATTCCCGTGGAAGCAATGTCGTTCGGTTCACGAGGTTCTCTTTCTCCCGCAGGTTTGCTTCGAGGAGGACGGGGGCGGGGACGGGAAGAAGACGACTAAGAGGGGACCAACGGGAACCACGGGGACGAGTATCCCGATGACAACGTTGAGGCACGTCTCGGCGAGTGGTGGACCGTCCCACCATGTTGTTCCACGACCCAACGCAGGTTTCAAGGTGCAAAACGCCTGGGGAGAGCCGAGATCGGTCGACCTTATGTGTTCGTAGCAGGCATAGCCTGCGGCCGACTGCTTCAGAGACATTCCGCTAATCACCGGACTCTGGAAGCATCTGCCCAACGGTGCCGGGCAAATCAGGAAACCCAGCGTCTAATGGAAACGTTCGTTAAATTCGTCCGGTCCTTGCCAAAAGTCCAGACGAAAAGGAGGGAGGAATTTTCCTCAAGGACGGTCGTCTGAAATCTTGGAATTTTCATCGAACCAACTATTTTACTATCCGGCAGACGGTAAAATGGCCGTAAAGTGGAGAATTTGCGGAGCTCAGTCCTGTCAGAAGCGACGAACATTTAAGAAATACGCGCGCACGTGTGTAATGGAAAATTCAGTGATCTTACTGCGAAAAGGTCTCAAGCCTTTTTACTGTCCCTGCGAATAAATTATTTATAAGAAACGATCCGTTCGGACGCTCGACAGTGCTGAATTATTCGCCATTCGAGCTTCCACGGCAATATTCCATGGGAAAAGGGTCATTTCTGGCATTTTTAATCGACCACTGTAAGCGGCAGTTAATTTCGCGTAAAATGAGACTTTGAAAACTGGAATGTCTTTCAACGGACCTGCGATAAAAAAGCGGGGACAATTATCGAATTTCTATTTGTATGACTGTAAACTTGTTTATCCCCATTTGATCGAACGAATGGAATTTGAGTTTGTTGCCGTGATAATTGTACCTTTCTTGCGATAGTGTCGAGAAGGAAAAAGGGTCACTTTAGATCCAGTACCAAGAAATAATCATGGAAGCCATCATTTTGTCATGAAAAAAATTCATGATAGAAAGGTATTAGTTTGTTTCTTTCAAAAATAGCTGGTCTATTTTTAGTCGAGGATTATTTCTGTTTGTAAACTTAGGAATTAATGTGAAAAATCAATATGTCGCTTTGACCTTACGGAGTAAATATAGACTGTTTTTGACGAAATTTGAAAAGAGCTCTAGCTGTAGCAAGATTGAAAGAGTTAATGACAGGAAATTCGTTGATTTTATTTATTGAATACGTTCGGTAGATAGTGTTTGACCTAGTTAAGTAGATAGACTAATTAGATAATGTAACACTGAGTGTTAGGTAAATGTTTTATCGCGTACTTGATATATAATAATGTCTGTTAGCGTAATGTTGATAAATCTGGTAATGCTTAAAGAGATATAATTTAGCATTAACATGGATTGGTATACACTAACGTGTCCAATTTACCGCTCGTTAAACTTTATTACCGTTTATATCCTAAGCGTTGTTATCCTTATGGTCTTTATATCCGTTACAAATATCGACTGTGTGAAAGCGAAATCCTTTGAATGGAAAATAATGTTGTTTTCATTTGTAATAACTCGCGTGTGTGGTAAATGGCTGTGTTAATGACGAATGATGAATATCATATTTAATTTAAGCATAGCAAAAGCAAATTTTCTGACTCTTGGGAAATTTTTCTCTTGTTATGTCCAAACAATATCAGTTAGAACTGACTGGGATTTTCATTCGATTATCAACATTTTAGCCATAATTAAAATCGATGTAAGATTTTGCAAGATGTTAGTGTTTAAGGAATGCAAATGATGTCCAGAATACACATATGTATCTTCAACGTTTGCCAATTTTAATCGAACTTCCACCATTATTTCCCAATTCCTGAACCTTCACCATTCTCAATGGTCACGTAAAAATATTAGATGGCGACGTTGAATAAACCCAACGACGGCCCACATCTGAATGTTGATTTATTCAATAAGGAACGACTGAATTATTGATTTCATCGTTCATAGCTGGCTGCTCGGCATTCTTTGAACACCGCTGAAGATGGCGGCACGAATCAGTCGTACGTCAAAAGGAAGATATTTGTTCGAAGGACAAACAGTAGATGGAGGCAGTTCATCCGAAAAACATGCCAAATATTTTATGGATCCATCGGTCCGTATTATTATCACGAAACTCATTCGACATATTCACCAAGAACAGAATAATGGTTACATATTTTTGGGATCGTTTTTCGAATGGGTTCACAGAGAGGTCATCGAATGAGAGGATCTAAAAACATCATTCAACTGTGCCGTAAATGGACACTCGTTCTTCCTTTTGTCTGGTTCTTTGTACGGGTCGCTATTTTCCATTTGGAGCCCTGTTTTCTAAGGCCGTACGTTAGAATTTGCTGAATGCTGCATACGAGGTCTCGGAGCTCATGCGGAGAGTGCATGTGTGCTCCTCTTCTGTTAGGAATGTGAATATGTTAGGGCTGGTAAGGTGGACAAGAGAGGGGAGGGGGGAGGAGGAGGAGGAGGGTTAACAAAAAGGACCGCCTCGTCAGCTGAGGGGATGAAACAGGGCGTTTTCTATGTAACTAGGTGCGCCAGAGTACTCCAAGGCTGGCCTACATGTAAAACGCCTTTGGGCATTTTCTCGAGGGCCGTCTTCTATCAGGTTTTTACTATCAAAAACAAATTTCACGCACCAACCGTTCCTCATAGCTGCATCGAACTTAGCCGACATTTACTCCTCCTACGAGCGCAGATACAATTTTTCCGTGGCTCGTTTACACAATTTATAACCCGATATATTTACATTAACCCCTGAGAGTTGCTACACAGCGAAAACGATACGATTTAGTTCGCTGTACTTGTCAAGTTGGTCCCCTAAGAAAACAGTTATTTTAAAGACTGGCATTTATTTTCTGGAAATAGTTTATAATGTCTTTGGCGAAAGATTACGTAATAACGATTGTCGGAATAATCACCGTTCGTTGGTTTTCGCGTGTCGAGGTTGCATTAGTCCTCGTTCTTTGACACGTCGGAAATCATTTGCCGTTCCACCTTCGGCATTTGTTTTAACAAAAGGGTATTACACAGACAGAGCGGAGAATGGAAATGAGGGAATTTCGAAGTGCTGGGGAGCGCGTCGGAGCTTATTTCAGACGGCTGACAGACTTGGCAGGAAATTACAGTGGTAGAAATAGGGTTGCAGGAGTGCTAGCACCATCCCCTTCCTCTCTCTCTCTCTCTCTCTTTCTAATATTCTCCAGTACGTCCTTACCTCCTTGTACGTATCGTGAAAGCCGAAATAACATTATGCCGCAGGCGTTCCACAGTCTTAATTCTTCTTACGTTTTCAGTACCAGAATGACGATCAATACCTTGTAGACGAAATACAGTCAAATTAGAAGTATTGATTCTGTTTGAAACTCGTTGAAATTTTATGATCGATCATGTGTCCAATTTCTCCCAGTTGTCAACTTCCCAAGCGAGGATATTGTCTTTTTAAGTAGTATTTAAAAAAGCAAACCATTTGTCTTCGTAAATGGTGGATTAATGTCGATGTTCTCGGTGAGTCCTGAAAATTTTATTTCTTTCGGAGTTCCTCTTGTTTACCGTGTTTGTACGAGGAAATAAATTCCGGTTAATTTCCGGTTCTACTCGCTCTGTTCTCCGTAAGCAGACGGCAGGGGTGGAAGTAGAAAGAGCCATCGAGGTCAGCCAGCGCCGTCGGCGCCAGTTCCAACGGTATCCAATATCTCTGCCACTTGATTCACCTCTCGGCCTGCGTATGAGATTCAAATCTCTTCCTGCGATCAATTTAAATTCTCCTGTAATTACGCTAATTGCCCCCCGCGACGATATTATCATCGTCCTGACTGGCCAGTACTTTCTCTTCCGAGATGAAGAAACTCCGAATTGAAACTATGAGAAGACGGACGTCGCTTAAAAAGGATTACTTCCTCCGAGGGGTAAACGGAAAGGTCAAAGTTTTAATTAACACTCGGCAGGTCAATGAGCCGGCTAGTTCGGCGAGTGTTCATTTATAAAGATTCATCGTCTTCGTCCAAGGAAAAACCTTTACATCGGCGAATATTTTTGGCGAGATGGGAAAATTGGTTTGGTGAATTTACAAGAATATTCTTGGATGGACGATTTGCATGACATCTCGTTACTATAAATTACCCTCTGCAACCCTCAGGACAAGTCGTGATGGTACGCTCCGCGTCTCGTGAATAAGGGTTATTTATGGTCCTTGAAAGGCTCTCCGCGGCCCTTTCCCTTATTTCTCCGTTCCGCTCGGCTTCCTCATTCCGATCTCTCCGGAGGTCATAATTCCGTGCTCGCGTTTCCTCCAAGAGGAAGTCGCATCTTTGAATCTACCGACCCCCAAAGGACGCAATCAAGTGCCGCGCCTTCGAGTTGCACGAGAGTCCAAGGGGATCCTAAATAATCTCCACGCTAGACGAGGGAGTAAAATGTTATCGCCTTCCTCTTCTCCCGACAACGCATGATTGACAGCGATGATACCGCAAACGTGTGGCGAATTTACGAAAATCCGGTTACACCCGTGACGGTTCAGATGGGAAGTGTTATGAACGAAAATAATGGGCAACTCTGTAGAAGGTTAAGTAATTAAAATGATAATGCGAACGCCAGAGTTTGAATGAGAGTGTTATGCGTGGCCGAGCAATTAAGACACGGTTTCGCTCGTGGAACCGTAGCAAAGTGCATCCTCTTCGGTCGTTGGGCAAGGCGAAATTGATTTCCCCGTGCCGCGCCTTCAGAACTACGTGGGCGGCATCGGTGCGCTACTTACTCGTAAAAGTCAGACATTGATTTTCGTCGAAGCGATAAATCAACGATTTCGACTTCATCCGATAGTCAGCGTTGAGGAAATGCGATTTACTACCAATTTCTCTGAGTGTCAATGAGTTATTACCGCGTTATGAGTTTTCACTACACGGCGTCGGCAGTGCATCACGATTTAAATTTTAGCTGCGCTAACACATGCATCTTTGGAAACTGGTCTGTACTTAGAAGGAAGTGGAGTTTAAATTCGCATTCCCATTTACAGGTACAACAGCAGCTCGCTTCGTGAATTTGTGTTCTCAAAGATAAGTTTCAAATGTAAAGCAATTACTTAATTACTGTCTTAATGTAATGAAGCCTTTAGAGCGGATTGCTTTCCACCCGTAGCTGTATAATCCTACGGGGAGCTTTACAAGATTCTGCGAGTAAGGGATATCAAATAAACTAGATTAATTGAATTGCCATCGAATATATTCACTGCTTGCACCTATACACAATAGAAATTCGTGTATAAAATATGCGTCATCTCGCAAGACCTTTATTAAACTAGCAGGACACTTGATCCGGGGAGCTTTTCATTTGTCGCTTGATCTTCCTTAGAATCCGTGAGATGTCGCCGCGTTGGTTTCAAATCTCGCGCGTTTTGGCGCGGTGCCATCATTGAACGGTGGGCCGGCCAATGAGAGAGCTCGGTTTAGCGCGGCTGTCGCGTGCGGCGCTGACGTCTTCACCGCGGTTCACGGTATTCTCGCGACAATGTCCGCGGCAAGGATCTTCCACCGTCGTGAGGACGGTGAACACGGATCCAAGGGCCGCGAGATACCTCGGCGTCGTCCAAAGACCGTCCCCCGAGATACCCCGGGTAGTTTCCCGGCAAACAGTCCGTTAGAGCCGTGAATTCCTGCTGTTCCTGTCTTGGCCGTCTGCTTACCCCTTCCCGACGGCACCGGGCCGGCGGGATAAAGAGAGCAACGCGTACGTCTCAGCTGCGTTTCGACGTTCCTTCGAACTTTAGCCTCTCGTGCCGCGACGACGGGACGTTGTTGTCCGAATATATGTGACCCCGAATATGTCCGCTCCGGAACGTCAAATCCACGAGTCGTCCGCAACACCATCCGAGGAAGGGCCTAATGACATTTAGAAACTTGGACGCGGAAGTGCAAGTTCCTCGACTCGCAAGTCTTTCCCATGGAGCCTGGGCCCAGCGGGAAACGTGGGATCTGCCTTTCGATGTCCAGCTTCCAGTTGCAGGCTCACTCCGTTTTCCTGGACTTTCCGTAAGTTTTTATGAAACATCATTTATATATATATATATACACGTATCCTGCAAGACGTTTCTACCTATTTTTATCTGAAAATAATATGGTCAAATTGCATGTGATTTTTCTTCCGAACGGCATGACTACTTTATTTTCAACCGACCCCGCGGGTCACATTGAGTCCCGGTTTATTTATACCTTTCTCTGTCCGGTGAAAGGAAAGTCGCGTGCCTGTCACGATGTTAGCCCCTTTTAACCCAAGGCGAATGCTGATCGGATTTCGCTGATGTTGATATTGTTGGTAAAACGGGGAAATGGCCGACGCTGTCGCATGTATGTATGTATGTGCCGCGATTGCTGATTACAACAAAACGTGGCAAACGTCGATTGTACGTTTTCTTTCTGAGCAACAATGAAGGATGAGACGCTTGTCAGGAAAACCATTGTTCTCTCTAACAAAGCGATATTTCTTCTGAAAAGTTCCGATTAACAAGAAGAGAAGTTGCTGGCGTTAATGACCGTAAAGATTTGGAACACCTGTAAAGATGTGTCCTAGTTTAAATTGGCTCTTTTAGGTAATAGTGGGTGTAACGATGCCGCTACCTTCATAACACGTTTCGTAGTGGCAGTCGGCAAATGACATTAATACAGAGCACGTACGGACGTTAGGGGAAGTGTTATCGCATATTACAAAGTTTATTCCTGGCCGATAAGTACCACGATCCGTCTTACGATTGTTGCCTTCCACACAATACCGGTGCATTCTCTGGACCGGCGAATGAAATCCGCTTAGATCCTCCCACACTTATCGCCGGGGGATATCGTCCTGATTTATCGTGGCTTCCCAAGGGGGGAAACTCCAATCACATCGATGAAATTTTAATGGCGATGCCAGTGCGGTTTTTAATCGAGCGATCCATTGAGGGACCGTCTCGGCGCGAACCGTGCACCTGGAAGTAGCGGTGCTCGCATAAAGATTCAAATTCGGAACGAATCCGCTAGCAAGGCTCATTGTGAAGAAACAATGGGGGCACCGCGTGTGCGACGACCTAAACGCTCGGCAGTTCGCTTTTAATCTCCACAGACCGAGATGCATGCGTCAATAAACGCTAATCTGTCGCTCAGAGAAGGAGAACCGTGACCCGTTCCGGACCTTCTCCACTTCCGCACCAGGCTTTCGATTCTCCTTACTCGAATCGTGATAATGATTCCACGAAAACATCGATCTCCTACGAAGGATCAATCTTAACTATTCTTTGCTCGAAAATCTCCACCAGACCTTTCAAATTCATGTCATTGTCGATCTTGACAAAGGCTTATTTTTACAGCGTCATGGCGGATAGTGTATGGTAGGAATAGAGTGCTCGGAGAGCAAACAAATTCACGGATGGACAAGCTATGCAGTTCTATTGTGATAGGAATTCTGGGTCTGCGTGTGCATCGACCTAAATACTCAGTGGTCCACTTGTAATCTACACGAGATGGAAAGCTTGCGTCAATAAAGGGCAATGAAAATACCGGGCAGGTTGTCATGCGTAGAATTATTACTCGGGCAATCTAATGGTGTCCTTTACGAAAGCAAAGGACCTCGGTCTTACCTTGGAATACATTATCCTCTCAGGGGGGCAGAGAAAAAGCGATCAGTTTGTGCTAATTGCGTGGCCGAGCATGAAATCCTAGACGGCTAATCGTAAATAACCCTGGATTTCGCGAAAATGGCGCAGTAAATTGCATCCTGCGACTTCCACGTAAGTGGAAGAAAGAAAAGGCTGCTCGGAGCACGTCGGACGTTTGCCACCGGAAATTCCTCGAGGGATTCCTCGTCTGGATCGTGGAAGACCGGTGCAAAACGTGACCGAAACGACAGCCTGTCGCGCAGGAAGTGATGAAAACTCCGAGACGATAATTCGATAAGACACACCGGAGACAATTTCTCCCTGCTCGAGAACGTGTACCTGTTGCCACGCGAACATCATCGACACGCAATGTGACACACTTTCCTTTTTTTTCCATATCGCCAGACGCGCCAACAAAGAGTATCATGAGCCGGAGTTTTGCCGATGGCCGATAGGAACGACGTGTGGTCAGGATGAAAAATGTCAGCTATTAGTTACAACCGTGAACAACCGCAAAAAGAAAACTCCCAGTTCTGTCCAGTAAATTCAAGTAAATTGAGAAAGCCAGCGTAATAGACATAAATTGCTCGGCGACTTCGGAAGTCACAGGTATGATTTAAAAGCCTCGTAATGTTTACTGAAAAATTACGAGGCTTGGAGAAGAGTCGTTAGTTGGCGTGCGTGTTAGAAAAAGTTATCTGACATGTTGCCATTAACTTTCCGAACTGTTCGTCCATTGCCCCTAGCCAGAGTCGAGCGTTACGATAGGTTTCATTAATATCCCGTAAAATTGAAAGCCCCGGGTAGGACGTTAAATCGATTGCCGCTCGGAGTTGCTGTAATTTCACGAAAGCCGCATAATCGTATTTCATCGTCCGAGTTTTCAGATATGGCGGCCGGCGTATTGTTTCTTCGTACAGCGCTGGCCGAGGGACGTTGGCTTTCGCACCCGTTGTTGGATCGTCGGTGTCGGTGGCCTTCATTAATTATCCGCGTAAATACACATATGGACACGTGTTGTAGATCACGCTTGAGAACGGCTTGTAATTTAACGTCTAGAACAGCCGCATGCAAACGTGTAAGTTGAACCCGCGGTGCATGTGTTTAACGACAGCCTCCAACGCCGTACTTCCAACAGCGTTATGACGCATCGGGATTTATTCCTCGCTTCGCCTTGCTTTTCCCGCCTATGTTTCACGGCAATTTGTTGACTTGTCAGCCGTTTGATAACTCCCCACAACCGTGAACCAGTATGTAAAGTTTAGTCAACGAATACAAAAAGAGTATAATCGGGGAGTAGGACTCTATAAATCTTGTCGCTCAAACTGTCGAAGTGTAAGTACTAAAAAAAAATTTTGGATGATTTTATCACCTATATTGAGGAATGTGGCCATTATCCTAACAAAAGTTTTCTTTCGTTTTCATGTTTCACCCAGATTCTGCGTCCCTCGTTTATCTTTCGTCCTTTTTTATTGCCCCGTATCGGTCGGTCCAGGCTTCGGCGTCATTCGTACGGAGGCAATTGCTGGGTATAGATACTCGTGATTCCGGCCATTTTACAGAGGTCTTTATGGCCGTTGAACCGTAAAGTCTTCCAAACCACAGGAACGCGCGTTCATGCGAACGACAACGAGATTCCTCTCACCTCCCTGCAGAAGTGGAAAGGACGTAACGCTTTGATACACTTCCACCCGTTTCATTACATCCAGATGACGCGAAGGATTTTCTACCTCGATTCATCAGACCATACCCAGCTTTGGCATTCAGTGTTTCGTTGACTAAACGAATGACGTAATCATATTTGGATTTATACCCAAATCTCTGGAGTTGGATGTACAGTTTTCTTGTTTTTCACAGATTGACCTTGAGTGGTAAAGAGGGTAAACGTTTAAAAGAGGGACGAAACATTGTGCGTTGATAAGATGACCATCCCCGTTTTCTGCTCCCTATCTTCCAATTTCGACAGAAGACGTTCGTCGGCAGAGAATAAAGGGGATAGGAAGTACAGTGAAATGAAGTTTCACCCTTGACCTCGAGGCTTTCAGCTCCATTCTGTGACCATTCAAGGCAGAAAGGGACGATCAAGCTCTGGCAACATGGCTACCCTTTGTGCGAATCCTTATTGAATGTATCGTCTTCCACTTCGACTTTTGAAACTTGAATACTGACTTCAAGGCTCGATGACCCCTTTCACGTCTGATAGTTTCATTTTAAATTTATACACGGGGCTAAAGAAGCGTATATGAATGCAAAAGTTTTCTCATCGTTATGAATTAAAGTCTGCCGTCTAACAATACGAATCGATGAATTTTCTATGCTCCCCACTCATCGTTAATCGAGTCTATAGTCACGGCGACTTTGACTGGATTAATTCTATATGCACAGTGGTTGGACTGGGGCGTAATGGTTCTTCAATGGTTGCTGAGTTTCCTCGGGTGATTACGATAGGCATCGTTAAGTCGTATTTATGCAATTTGCGGGGATGGCGTAGCCTCATAAATGGTTACCGTTGAAACTCGAGCCAGTCAATGGTTTAACGACAAATGGTAGTCCTAGAAGGAAAATTGATAGAACGCCGAGACGTGGTACAAAGATAATTGTCGTAGGAAATTGCACGGAGTTGCTGGTACACCGTTTCCCTTTATAC
Organism: Hedychridium roseum; assembly: GCA_963989215.1. Classification (NCBI taxonomy): domain Eukaryota; kingdom Metazoa; phylum Arthropoda; class Insecta; order Hymenoptera; family Chrysididae; genus Hedychridium; species Hedychridium roseum. Next base: position 8,386,101 of record OZ022312.1, on the reverse strand, counting down.
ACCTTGCCGTAAACGTAAATTCCCGTGACTTTCCGAGATAGAATCACGCGAAAATGGAACAATGTATACCGTTAATATGCGAATTGCGAATAAATATTTACGACTGCGGCTTCTGTGCATGTTTCGAGTGATAACCAGAAGTGCCTGTGGTTTTGTTTCCTGCTTGTTTATCGACATTGTGAAACGCGGTTTGGTATACAGTTACTAATTGCATTATAATTTCGAAGTAAAATCCTTACACAAAAAACAAGCGCTTTATAGAGTCACAATTTCCATCTTCTATTCTTCACGATGGGAAGGAAGTAGACTATATTGTTCGGAACTTATGATTATGTTTGTTGAAAATTGAGAGTTTAACAATCGCGAGTGAACTTCCGCCGAGCGTTAGGTTCAACAACGGCCATAGCCGCAATCAATAACTTGGGAGCTGTCGGAAGTTTCGAAGGAGTTTGTTGGTCGGCGGCTTTACCGGTAAACGTGACAACGTTAAGTCGACTTCCGCAAAGTACGTGCAGCGTTCGCAGGATTTGTACGGGCGGATATCTGTCGATGTAAGACCCTAAGTAGGTGTACATCGATGGGATCGATCAGTTATTCACAAACACTGCACGCCCATAGTCGAGTAAACACGATACAGCGGAATGAGAGGTTCCAATCTTTGTTTGTCCTCGATAAAAGCCTACCTTTATTCAATCCCAGCGATGATCGAGATTTAATAACGTAGCCAGTTAACCGCTTGTCACATGACAACCCTAAATTACGCGTAATTAGAGTTTTGCGGCTCAGTGAACGAATCTTTCTCGTTTGGCCGTCGATACATTTGTGCCCCGTCGAACGCACTGTCGGTTATTAGTTGGCTGGCATTGAGCGGAAATTGTCGAATTCCCATTGTTCCGCTGTTGTAATGACGTCTAGTTAGTAATTCGCTGCACGTACCGTTTAAACGTCAGCCTTCGGCCGATTGTCTGGCCATTGACACTGATAGTTCCGAACTTCAATGGCACATGAGATCAGTTTCATACCCGGGGTGGTCGGTTCTTATTATCCGCGGAAGACGTAGACATCGGTTGCATTAACTGCTAATTCCTTTATTTCTCGTTCTGTTAGGCGACGGAATTAGTTGACACTTTTATTTAATCCAACTCCCTGTTGTTGTCCTGTAAAATATTTGGGTAATAAGGTAGGCGATACTATTCTTCACTGTCCCATAAAAGTGTACTTTTATTACGGTTACTCGGGAGAGGCCAGTGCAGCAAGATTGGATTGCCACCATTTTGTAGTTTTTTCGGGTTTACTTAGGACGGTCGTTTCGGCACATGAACGACGTCCATTACGCTGCAAGGGGTCGGAGGAGCAGTAGAAAGTGGCTAAGGGAATCTTCCTTCCTCCGGAGACAAGGTGGAAACAGGGGAAGAATTGGCATTTTTTGAAGTCCCCAAATTCGTGTATTTCAAGGGACCGTATAGTAGCCCATAAAATTCAGTATTTATTCTCTGGTAGACATAAATCCACATCACGTAACCATCCCCACAGGGCGCGTCTACGTGTCCGTGTGAAATTTCCGTAGAAAGGGGTTTCTTTTTTCCAGGAAAAGTTGAATGCGCGTTCCAACTGCAGGTCTGTGGGCGTATGGCCCTTGGACGAGCTCACGTGAGTGCCATTAATCTGCGTCAGAAGCCGTATGACGAGTGAAACTGGAACTCCTCGCGGACGTCCCTCGGGCGCGTCGATACGCCCTAAGCCTTCTAAAGTCCCACATCGTCCGCCGGATTTCCCCGTTCGGGAATAAACAAGAGCGCGAGAGAAGCTCACCGACAGAATCGGCGAAGGTGGCGATGGAAGCGGATGAACGGAACGTATCGCCGAGCAATGGTGAGATTTAATCTCAGCCGGGTATGGTGCTGCCTTCAAGATCCTCCACGAGCGGACGTATATAGCCGACCATGCAATTCCAAGGGGGTCGTCCCCTGGGAAAACCTGCAGCTGATGATCCTCCAGTTGTTAAACCTTCCTCCGAGCACTTCCGTTCTCAGTCTCGAAGCTTTTAAAGCATCACAATCGGCCTACGTTTGCCAACTTTTCATACTTCTCACTTCACTTCCCATCGTACCTCGTTTCGTGGGAATCCCATGGGCCAGATAATTCGCAACAAAGCTTACACTTTCGGTAGCCTGAGTGCCCGTGCTTCCATTGTTTCGTAATGTCCGCGGGATCTCCTTGGCGATCCCAGGGTTTCCGTCCGTCCGGAGATAAGCACGGGACGGCGACAAATCCGTTTGCCCGTTTCCGTCGTTTCTCCTGGCGGTTGAACGGGCAATTGCGGAAAGCTGCTACGGTGCGTTACAAATTACGAAGGTTCTATGCAGCGGGAGTATCTGCTGGTGGTCATAACGTCAAGCCGATCGTTGATTCCGGGCTTACGCCGGCTGTATCCCCTGCGGTGGCAAATGGCACCACCCCCCGGGGCGGAGGGGTGGTTACGGCCGGTTATAATCGTTGATTCTACCTCTACAACGACGCTTGCCGCGAGTGCCGTTATTTTCGATCGTAAATACAGTGCGTACGTCTCCTCCCGCGGCTCGTGTGTGCACGGAAGATGAATGTACAGTCCGCAACCTGCCGGGGGAACCACCGGAGGATGTATGTGATGGGTATTGATATAAATTACGCGGCAAATAGGACGAGCCGAGCCATAGCCGCTAGACGTGTCTCCCGTTCCGAGCAATTAAACTTTAATCGCCCCAAAAGCCACTTTATTTAAATATCCATTCGCCCGAAACGTCACCCTAAACCATTCTTGGCTTTCATACCAGTTTTTTTCGAAAGTGCTCAACGGTATAGCAGTATTTTTCAATAGAGTATGCAAAGGGTTTATCCGTAACTTTTGCTTCATTCATTCGTGTCGATGCATCACGTTTTCGAGTACGAACGTTTCGTCTGGCTTCCGTGGATAAGGACCGATAGCGTAATTAATTAATTGAAGGTAGGTCGAACCTTTTCCTGTCGAGGGGTCGTTAATATCTGCAGGAACTGTAGCGGGGGTAAAGAGGTGGTAATTAGTAGACCTTCCGTACACTCGTAGGTACTCACATGTTACGTAATTAGGGAATTAATCACCATCGGACTGAATGGTTATTTCGCATCTCTCAGGTCGTCGGTAAGGGAATGTAATTTAATTTTCTGCCAATTGTTGTTGACTTTATTTCGAGGTTCTTGAAAACACAACAGCGTGTTTATCTTTCTGCGCTTTGCGCAAACGTGGATTGCTTTGTTTCACGCTTCTTCCCCGCGGAGCTACGTTTGCCGAATAAATAATGGCGAGTCTCCTGAGATACTGCAGACGACTACGTGTGGTTTCCCATGCACGCGTGGCTCGACATTAACAAATCACCCGTTTTCCCGCCAACAGCGGATATTTCTCACGTCCGAGGAATATATTCAGGGGCGATCCTTTGTCCCTCATCCTGTGTCATCCGCGTCCTCCAGGATTACAGATCCCGCGGATCTGTCTACCCTGTAATTCCCGTCTCATCGTGAAAATAAGAAAATTCATGAGCAGAGCCGTTGCGCAGCTTGTAGGTAGGATAAATCGCGATAAAACAAGAGTGCCGGTGACCGAAGGATATCTTGTTATCCTTTGCGTTATCGCTATGAGCCGTATTTATATTCGTCAATGAATAAATGGAACGTCTGGATTGGTGAAATCGAGCGCGCCGTTGTGATAAGAAACTTGGACGTGGATTCCTCGGCATCGGGAATCGAGGGAACTTAGGTTACGATACATTTGAACGGCGGAATAAAGAGGCTATTTCAATTCCTGTCTTATCTCCCTATCTTAAAAAGCCCTGAGTGTAAATTGGCCGGCTTCCAAGATACCTCGTCAGCGTTGCAGGGTTGTTCGCCGTGCAAAAAGGGACTACGGCATCGCCCGTTCCGCCGGGAATACACATATATTTTCTTTATCGGTTTTTGCTCAGCCGCGAGCGCCGCAGTCCGCAAGATTTTCCGGTGACCGTCGCCGCGGAGCAGGGAATTTCGAAATCGTCCGACAGGCAAATTAGGGGCACGATGGTTTACGAGGGAACGTGAAAGAATCCGTCTATTAGAATGGTCGTTGCTTGTTCTGCAGTTACGAAAGTTATTTTCACGGGATTAACGGCTCTCGGAAAGCGAAGTGTACTTTCTGCAAATGTACAGAAGTGTCTTATGAAACGTAGCTCTCGGTAGCTCGACGGAGAGTGACGAAACCCCGCGACCTTATTGTCCCACGGTGAGAGGGATGCATTAGAATGCATCTTGCGAGAATCTTTGCCCTATTATTCTCCTTTTCTCTTCGGCAGCTTCAGCTTCTGTCCTTCCGTAGTGTCTTCCCCTCCCTCTTCGTCTTTCATTCTCCTTCTCCCTCCGATTGGTGTTTGTATCTTTTTTCAGTGCCCTGCGGCCCTCGAGCGCCGGCACTTAACACCCTGTGCATGCATAATAGAACGTGTGCGCGAGTTAGGCGCAAGTGCACGTCTCGGACGGCAAGTTGGCAGTTGCGCGAGCCTCGGCGCGTGGGAAACTTCCGGTGGAACGCGCCCTTCGCCGGATCAACTGAATGTGTCGAGAAAGAGGAACACAAAAGACCCCGGCGTCTCTTTAATCAAAAAGTCGTCAGTAGAAATACTTCGCTTAGGAAAATATTTTTTTACCATGACTTTTCGAATCTAAAAATTAGCTAAAATTCTTCATATACGTTTCTCACGTCCTTCGCCTCGAAGAACGAAACTACCGAAGATCCGATGATCATTTTTTATGTTCTCTATACCGTCTGTGGGTTGTTTGACGAACAAAGGGTTCAAGTGGTCGATGATAGCACGTTCTCCCGGTCCCGTATCGATCACCGGTTAGCTGCGAGGGGCGTCGTTTGTTTATGCACAAAGTATCCCCGCACGTTGAAGATTAGTTTGCGGTCGGTTGCGCGCCAGCGAGTCTCCGAGCTGACGTGCTCGGCTCGTGGCGGGCGCACGTAGAACCGCTCGGAAATGTCAGAGAGAACGTCGGATTGGATCGCCGGGGGAGGGTTACACGCTTCAGCGAAACTCCAGGCTGCCTCGTTCGAGTCGAACCTACGCCAGGGAATTTCTTACTTGCCGCGCATGTAAAAGGAATCGCGCTTACGGGAACCTCCGGCTCCGAGAAACTACCGTGTCACATAGTAATTCGTTGCGTCATTCCGTCTAAAGGAATGCAGATTGTCAGTGCTGGACCCAGTAGGGGTTTCACTTGCTCCATTAACAGAGACGTCAGTAATCTAGTTTGCTTTCACGGATCTTCAGCTCCATGAAACTACCACGTAACGTAGTAATTGAATCCAAAAGAATTTAGATTGTCCCCTCTTTGGTCTCACGAAACAATGACTTACTCCATTAACGGAGGTGTTTGAAGTTTTACTTTTAAATCGCTCTTAAGAGTTACTTGCCCCCTTTGACATGCGACAATAATTCCATCTGTGGGCGCCAAGTTCCCCCTCCCCTTTTGACTCTGTCTGTGACGCTCGTCTATTAGTCGAGCCGTTAGAATTGTACTTTGATTCTAATTGTTCGTTGGGTAAGGGCTTCTGGCCGGTGAATCGGTGTTGGTCGAATAGAATGACGGACGGTTTAAGCGGACGAGCCATCCGTTCTCTTTCTTCCTGTCGCGCGGTGGTGGCGAGCAGGCGAGGAACAGCCGCGCACGTTCGTCGATGCTGAGCGTCAGTCCGCGGCGAGACATCGTGCGAGGAAGACGCGAGGACGCATGTGCCACTGGTACCCGGACATTTCCCTCTCTCTTTCTCTCTCACTGTCTCCCTCACCGTCCGTGTACTCTCGTGCACCTCGTGACATCTCGTCGTCTCTGTGCGTTGCTCGTCAGTCCGCGAGTGCCGTTGGATGGTGCGGATAAAGGACCGGCAAGAGGGAGATAGGATTTGACGTCCTGTCGAAAAGCTGTCCTTCCCCTCGAAACCTTGACAAGGGAGATAGGGGTGGTTGGCCTAGTAGCAAGGCTCTGTACTCCTGGAAGTTGAATATTCCCGAGCGACTCGAAGCCAGTCTAAGGGCAGATTAAATTCCGCTCTTACGAAGACACTTTCGAATTGATTTTGAAGCAACGTCTAGTACTGTAAGGACCCGGTTGCTCGTGGGTTCCTTGGACGAGTGGTCGACGGTCGGCAACGATGGACCGGTAAGCAGCCGGCTCTGCAGGAACCGGTTAGAGTGGAGAAGGTCAGTGATATATCGCCGGTAGGTCCTCGTTTCCCTCGTTGCGTAACGCACCCTCCACGCGTTTTCGTTGGCACCGTTGCCTCCCGTGGACTTCTTGCCGAACGTCAAAGGCCAAGGTTGTCGCTCTCGCGACGACGCCAACCACGTCGACACGTGGGAAGACCTACGAACACGTCACCGAGAAAAACAGTGCAGAAGGGCAGACGAGGTGAGTACCGTCCAAAGATAATTTCCATTCGAACCACGGTATCTCTTGTAAAATTCCAACATTCCTTAATTTCACTGAAACAATGGAACCAAGACGTACAGCGGCAAGTGTTTATTTTGCCAAGGTAATGACGTAAACCAGATTTGCTTTCACAGGATAAATAAAGTATGGGCAATATCGTCTGGAAAGAATTTACGTCTCGTATTACAGCTGCGTTCACTTTCATTTCGAATAGACAATGTGTATTCCATTGCTTAGAGAGAACGACGTTGTAAAGTAGATCCGCGTGTCGCCAGAACGATAGAAGGCAGACAGGTTTGTAAGTTGTCAGAGGGAATAGATCGAAAGAAAATGGAAATTGGATGCTTCAAAACCTCTGCACAATTCTGCACTCTCATTAGCTCCTACACATTTATTCCGCAAAAAATAGTCCTTCTGAGGAATTTTTTTACCAGATAAGAAAACGTATGTAGATGTAAAGCAAAGCTGACGAAAAAAATGCTAATCTGAATATCTGTGCTTGCTTTGAAATCTTTGGTATTGAGGGTCAACAGCTGCGATTGTTCGCTGGGTCAATGGCAATTCCGTTGCCTCGAACTTTCTAAATTAGGCTCTACTAACGTACCGACGAATATTCCTCGACATTTGTTCGCCGATAGAAAACGCGAAATACTCGCGGTGACGCAATAACGCGTTCCAGGGAATAGCAAGAGTGTCGTATATTTTAAACGATAGCTCGTTGTATGAATAACAGGTCGAGAAATATGTACTGTCGATGAGCGGGAATAAGTTGCAATAACACCGGTCCGTCATCGTTAACGTCGATGCTGTGAACGATCGGTAACAGACGCACATAGCACGGCCGATTATTTATTTCCTCTGTGCGTTCGTTCCTGGCTCCCGGAAGTCCGGCGTAAGTTTGCAAACACGAGAATTCCAACCTTGACGCGAAGAGCATCGTCGGAATAGCCAAAAGTGTGCGAACAGAAGTGTTTATCATCTGGATAATTATCTCTATCAGGCAGTTGGCCGGTTACCGACTGGAAGATGGTAATCGTTCGATTTCTGTTTAATGACGATCCATCGATCGATCTCGATTGTCGGGCAGAGCAGTCAAAAGCCTGACGGTAGTCGAATTCCCCACAAACATGTATGCATAATATCCGAGGCCAGCGAACGAGCGCGATATTTTCGGAGGTTCCGTCGAGAGCACTCCGATTCCCCCGAACGTAAATTTCAATTTTCACCGAGCACGGGGCACTCGAGTTTAAGGGATAACGCACTGGCGAATACGGTCAAACGCAATTTCCTGGAATTTCAAATAGCAGAGCGAACCCGATTATTCGACGGCCGGTGGGAAAGTTTTTCATTGTCACGCGCGATGGAAAAATGTTTGTGTTTTAATTAATGCGCATACGTAGGAAGAACTTTGGTCTCTGCGGAGTTCTCATTGAATTAGAAGAATTATTTCCTAGGCGGATTAGAGGAAAGTTGTCGCCTTTGGAGAAGCAATGATAAACGTGATCTCATAAGCTTACATCGACAGCCACTTTGTCTTGTGATTTTTAGCCCCGGAAATTAAATAAAGTTAGCGATATTGCCCAAGTTCCTCGGGGGAAAACGTTATATTACTTTCCGCCCACCGGAACCGGCCGGGGAATAAATTACCTGAATGTTTATACACTTTGGGTGTGAAGACGACGATGCTCGGGACATTTCTGTGCTTTCGTAACCTTAGCGCGCTTTATCGATGTCACAATAACGAAATTCCAGTAATTTACGATGTCGCTCGGAATATACCTCGGACGATAGTTGTATTTTCGTCGTCAAAGACGTCGATTGCGGATGAATAACGAGCGTCCACCGTGTAATTTATGGCGATTCACATGTCGGAATCTGGGGTCAGGGTTTGCCTAATTGCCAGATAAAAGGGTAGATGCAGTTTTATCGCTCGAAGACGGCTGCTACAGGGCGGGGGAGGAGGGGGGGGGGACGTTTGACAGATTAGCCCGGCTGGTCGTCGTTGAACGACTGTCATCGGCCGATGACGATCGCCGTAAATCGTCACGCCCCTACATTAATGTCAACTCTATCGAGGCCCGATTACTCCTCGTATTCCGCCGTAGTCGTTCAGGTTCCCCGCGATAACCCTCCACGTTTGATCATACTTACGCTTCCCCCTTCCCCTATTCTCCCTCCTAGGTTCGCTGAATGACCAGTGTCGTCGTCGTCGGTGTCGGAAAGTCGGCTAGGTGCGAATAGAACGATAATAGTGGCCGATTGTAGCGGAAGTGGATGGAAGAAACTGCTTGCAGTGACGCCTCGGAAAACTCGATTGCCCCGAGACACGGGAATGGTCGGGTTGCATCGGCACTTTTCCCGCTTATGCCCTGATTACGGGCAGTTCCGTTTGCCCATTGAGAGGCACGTATGGCGACTGATCGTCTCATTCACGTCGAAACGCTCGCAATTATACGGCGGAACGGCACGAAGGTCGTGGCCGGCAAGTATTACGTTCATTCACCGTTAATGGTCAAATTGCGCATTGTACCGTTTTATCAGTGCGGAGGGACACGTACGCCAGCGGCTTCGTCTCGATTAAACAGATTAAGGAATGTAAGAGCGCGCGTGTCACTCCGCGGTGCAATAAGCTAACAGCCAATGGGGGCTCAGGAGAAAAAGGATTTTACGATCGGGCCACCCGCATCGCTCACGACGCTTATCGATCTGCCTTCTTTTTTTACGGCTTCGATTCGACCCGTCGATCGTCCTAGCACGCGTCGTCGCGGACCGTACGACAGTCCGCAATTGAAACTTACGAGCGTATTGCGTTCCATCTTCTCCTCCAACATCCGAGTCTCCGTGTTTCGTAAATTGCGACTCGTGTAAAACCATCGATCGTGACTTGCCTGTTCTACCCTCTTACCTTTCCTAATCGTCATCACACTCTAGAACGAATACCGCAAAACACAGGTTGATCGTTTCAAAATGACCAGTAGTGTAAGATGAAAATTCCTATCCATCGATTCGTTGCTGAGTAACCATCAATTTCACTTAAGCGCGGTTAAAACGTTAAACCGCATTTTTCTTGAGCTTTATTTCCCGGTCTTCCTTTTTTTTCCATCTGAAGCTCGTTCGTTAGAGTCCGTCAAAGGGCTTTGTTTCCTCCATTGCGCCGTTCTACGGGGCTCGCGTACGCACGAACAATCGCACAATGGAAACGTTTATTAGGTAAACGGTCGTTTCGTCGGGTTATTCCACCGTAACGATTGACCGGCTCGGTACGTCGATTTTCCCCTGCATCCTGTCGCGCGCCAGACGAGACTAGGGGTGAGATAAAAAAAAAGATGGATAAACAAGGTGCGAGTTCGCCGGAGGCAATGCTTTTCCTCGAGGCTGTCACGAGTTATTCTCTAAAACGGCTTATAATGGCACCTAACGCGATGCCGGGGTAATTAAACCGACCAAGTCTGTATCGTTGCCGGCTGATATGATAATTACTACAACGTGCGAAATGAGCACGGCAATGGCTTTCCGGCGGACAGGTCGTTAATCATCGTCGACCGGCTTGTAACACCGTTGCGGTTATCGCGTCGAATAAACAGGAAAGACGATAGGGCGGAAGCGTGTAAAATGCGCTTAGACGAACGGAGAAGGATGATTTTTTTTTTAACGAAGGGAGGAAATAGACGAAGGACGATCAAACTGTTTCTCTCTCTCTCGTCTGCCAACGATCGTTATTAGCGTCTAAGCATTGCGCAAGAATTCTCAACTATATTCTAATTATGTCAGTCGCGAAGATTGCGAAATCTCGATAAGTACGACCTGCTGCTCCGCTTGTGCTAGTCGTACGTAACGTTCCGAGTTTTACTGTATGTAAATTCCTCAGCGACACACACGGTAGTCGATTAATGTCCACCCCGAACGACCTTTATCCATATTTATAATCGAGTGTCCATATTCATACGTGTGCAGAACCGACCGGCATGTTCGTCGAGGATTACATCGCGGTACGACACTTTTTTGTGATATTTTACTTCTCCTCGTGCGTTGGCCACCTTCCGGGAGGACACAGTTTTCACGCCTCTATCTGGATAAACGCCATCGGTGGACGCGTGTAAATACGATACGCTTGTTTACCGGCATTGTAATTTGCCTTTACGCATCACGTGACAATGTGTCTTTTTTGACAGAGGCTAAAAAACGTGTTATCACGATCGCTTATCTCACGAAGAAGTCTCGGCCGGCGCACGACGGGCCAGTGAACTTTGAAAAATACAAATTTGTCGTTGGAAAAACATGGACCGTGTGTGCACGAATTACGGACGCACAGGAGTGAAAAGAAAATTGGTGAATAGTCGAATTTCTTATCGACGACAATTCGTGCTAACACTTGAAAAAACGACCCCTGAGTCGACGATTGTCTTTTTTTTAAGTCTTCCACTTTGCCGAGTCGTGCACTTTTCGCCCTCGGCTGCTAGGAAAGGACGGCTAACAAGTTGATATTATAATAGAACGGTAATCTAAATTTTTATTACGGCAAACGGTCCGCGGGTTGGGACGCGTATGCAGATTCTGTTATCGCAATTCCACGGAGAATTGGAACCGGCGGAACGAGGTTGCCAGACGTTCCGAATATTTTGCATAAATGGAAATGGAGCATCGAGCGAGCACGTGTATGCGTCTGTGTGTACGTGCGTGCGTGTGTGTATGTAGACCGCCGAAAAATCAGCTCGGCCCGGTTCTAATAGTCGGCCGTTGTTTCGCAACGGCAATTATTTTATTGTCCGCCACGCTGATTGGCGGTGGACAAAGTCGTTGGCGGAAATTCCTATGCCGATGGCGACCAACGGGCAATCCATATTCCTCGAAGGATATCCCCGCGTTATTATCATTGCCGACACGTAGTCGCGAGTTACGCAACGCGAAGGCATAGCCGTGCGAAGGAAAATCAATTCATCAAACCTCGGCCTCGGGATTCGGTTCCTCCGGGAAACTTGGAGGAAAATCACCGACGCGATAAGGAAATGCTCCGTCAATGCTCGTTTTTTATCGCCTTGTGCACTGATATTAATAGCAGCGGATTATTGAGCATGTCAGCAGGAAATAGCGGAATACGGGGCTCGCGTAGAAGGGATAGTGTAACGATAAGAAATATGCCGGTACACGCATGTTCGACTAATCACAGGTTCCAGCGGCGATTGTACGATAAATCTACTTTTTTCCCCTACACTTTGTCCTTCCGCTTATTATGTATAATGATCCATCTTCCTTTCCATCACCAAACTGGATCAAACAATTCTTTGGGGCACCGTAAAAAGTTGATTAAAAACTGCGCACAACAATGACTTCGCTGTTGAAGATTTGTTGGGATCTCTTTAATTTTTATTCGTTCGACGACACCTGTGATTTTCTCCCTGTTCCTCGAGTTTCTGCACGAATGCCGTTTTTGTGAGACGTGTGCAAGGCCAACCGCGATGTTCCAGCGGGTTTTCTTCTGTGTCGTGTGGAACGTGTGTCTACGGTCGACACGGGCTTGTCCCGCGGTTACCCCGAAGAACTTTGCGCACGAAGAAACCACTGGGAGGCTTGGCCGTGTTGCGCCGCAAACCAGGAAGAAATCTCGTCGGGCAAAAAAGACACGCGTCGAGCAACACTCCGTTGGCACGTTGAGCCGCAGAAAATCGAATAATCGACGCCGCCTCGCGAGGATTCGTAAATCCGATAGAACGTAATACAATCCCCTCGGCATTTCGCGGTTTTGCTGCAAAAAAAAAAAAAAGACTCGTCCATGAAACCGTTAGAATCAATTGGAACAGCTACAACATCCCGCGGTTATGCGCGTCTAAAAGATTGACACATTAATAAAAAAATAAAGGCTTGTGCTTATTTTCCGAAAAACCCGGGTAATTTCTTGCCGTCTCCTTGACATCCGGCGAGAAGATGGATTGGGGATTTTTATTGAGGGAAATTCGCGTTTGCGTAGCGCTTAAGTCGGCGAGTTATTGCTCGTTCCCCGGCTCTTGGCTTTTTCTGCCTGCGAGCCTCGTCGACAAAGCCCTTTCGTGTTTGACAGCGACGATATTAACTGCCGCGCGACGTACGATATACCCCGGCGTCGTGTGTTACGCCGGTCTGTCATCGATTCGCCGCTCGGAGTGGCACAGAAACCGCGAAAAAAGGGTCAAACGAGAAACCTCGAGAAGCCGGGAAATTGATCTGCCAATCAGGACTCTCGGTAGTTCTACGTCGCGCGTGCCACCCCGTGATTTACAGTCCGGAACCGGCGGCGGGACCGAGGCTACAATAATTTTCTTGCGTAATTAAGAAAAAAACACGTTTTCAATTAGCCTCGGTAAACCTGATATAATTGCCCGTCGGGCGACGAGTTATTTCTTGGAATTTGTCTGTCAAATCGAACAAACGACTCTCGGCCGAAGGAGAATTAATGAGGATTAATGAATTACGTAAAATTGTTGATGTAACCTCGAACGGCATTCAGTGGTGGACGTTGGTGAGAAAGTCTCGAGTAATCGACTTGGTTCTACGGTTTGTCAGCTCCCGCTGATACGTCGAGTTGGCTGATGCCACCGCAAAGGACTTATGGAAAGGGAATTAATGAACGGTAAAGGCAGGTCCTTCCGCACGGTGTGTCCTCAAGGGTTCCTCTGTAATTCGGCGATGCCTGCCAACCCGGGCAATTCGGATCCTCGTTTCAAGCACGTTCCGCGACGACCTCGACCCCGACGACTGTAGATCTTGCTTTTGCCTTCATTACGCGAGACACTGGCTAGAAACGTATAGGGAGATGGGCCAATCCAAAAGCCCATGAATAAACTGCCTAAACGACTTCCCCAATGACATATTCTCAACACTAACTTCATGCACTCTTTATTTACGAAAAAAAAAATTCACACGTGGGACTTTTTTCTTGGCTGTTTCAGTAGGCAGAAAAACCGGAAGTCGTGGAGGGGGTCGGCGCTCTTCTTCCTAAAACGTGAGTTCACTTTATCTATACTATATTCCTGTGGCCATGTAAAATTTTTCGATCCCACGGCCGATTCGCGTCGTTCTCCTTTTTAAGAGATGACGGAAGAAAATCTTTGCCCACGCAGCGTGCGGATTTGGATTCTGAAGCGATGAATAACGTTGGAACTCGTTTTTTGTCGGACCAAGTACGGTTGGGAGAGGGGGGGGGGGGGGGGAATTCGTCATAAGAATTCAATCCCCCGAATGTGACGGTAAATTTTCGTGGACCTCAGCGAAATCGAGCTTTCGTTTAACGCAGATTTCACTGGCAAAGGAATCTTTTTCCTCCTCCGTTGCTCGGCGTATTAGAGTAATTACATTCCCGGTTAGAAACCGACAGCGCGAGAGCACAATGACGAAATGCCAAAGGGAAGCTCGGTACACGAAGTTATGGTTTGTAGTTCCTTATTCGATTTCAAACAGCGCCCCTGAACGAGCCCCGGGTAAACGGATTACCGTTCCTCCAGCCTTTAACGTAGTCGAGGGAGGAATCTTCAGTCCCTCCCTCCCCGTCCCCTCTCCCACCGCACGCGACCTTCCTTGTAGACGATTAAAAAAGTTTGCCAGACGAGTTCTGCATTCGCCCCAAACCGGGGGCAGCTCTGCCGAGATTGTGCATCGGCTAAAACTTGCGACAAGACTTTTCCCTTTTCTCATAAAAAGATCCCTCGCCAGCGGCCAGATCGCCCTCGGAGCTTCGAAATTTATTGGCTCGAAGGACGACGTGAGGTTACTTAACGCACGACCCAAATAATTCGCGGACGAGGATTTTGAAAATTCGGAATCACGGAGTTCATGATTTTCTCGTGGAAGAATGATTGGTAGGAGGTTTCGAGGTGTGTCTCCTCGGAGACGAGGGAATAATCCGAAAGGGAGGCCATGAGTGATGAGGAGAGAGAGAAAAAAAAGGTTCGCAGGGTTATTCGGCCTAAGTTTCCCTCGTTTGTCCTCGTCAGTGACGTATCGGCCGTATCAGAGATCACGTCGATGGAGGAGGTCCATCGTCCGAGTGGAAAGAAATTGCTGACCGATGTCGTCCTCGAGAGGAGGGGGGATGAGAATGACTCACGGAAGGCGTGAGAAGTGAGCGAGGTCAGGGTCGTGCTTCTGTCTCGCTCTCACGAATTACGCTTCTCGAAGCACGGACGATTGTTGAGCGAAACGAGCGGACCGGTCGTACGACCAAGGAGACCGGTGAAAATAGAAAAAGGGAAGTAGGAGCTAAAAGGGCATCGAGCCAACGCGTAAACAGGAATGACGGAAGCGAGAACTGCAACTTAACAAAAAAAAATTCAGAACAGTTGAGATAATCGATTTTCTGCTGCATCATTCATACGTTTATTTAGAAAATTCTCAAATGACATTGTCGAGTTTGCCGTACGCTGTATCGATTTCCCTCCGAAAAGAAGGCCGAATGTTTACGAGTCACCGAAATGAGGTGAAGTGTGCGAGGTCATGGTTTATCCCCCCCCCCCCTTCGCTTCCCGTTTCTCTCGTTGTCGTTGCCAGTGGGTACGTTCTCCTCCGGGCCGACGTTCCGCGTATTTGCATTACGTGCATACCAGGACATCTCTATCAGCGTCGTCGTGACCCATGATCGTCCGGATTATTGTAATTAGGCCGTGCATACCGCGTTTCCCGGCAGTTTGTCATTTCCTTTATCCCCTCGTACCGTTTCCGCGACCCTCTTTATTATTCCCTCGGCGCGGGCCGGAAGCCGCTCGAATTTCGACGGCGGGAAGCCAAGCGCGCCAAATTAACAGCTGATCAGCAGAAGCATTAATGCACAATACGTGGCTGAAGAACGTTCGAGAACGGTACTTCGTATCTTGAATTTCGCTCGGCTGTATTTGACCTTTGCGCATTTTCCATGGCGGAACTATTACCGTGACCTAACCTGACACTGGGTTTACAATGACGCCGTATAATGTAGATATTGTGCGTTTAACGCGCTCCATTTGGACGACGCTGCATGCGCAATTGCCGTGACTGCATTCGGAGGATACGCGCAATTTGCGAGAATATTATTTCGCGTATTTCGCTTCTACTGTGCGCACAGTGCTTCCGACTGTCCAGTCCAATCGTTGTTATTGCTTCGCTGCTCCAAATACCCAATAACGTACACAACGGCACTGCCGCTCCCTTCCATTATTAATGAAAAATATTTCCCATATTTCTGTAGCCTAAGGTTAGTAGTCTCCGAGGGACATCAAATTTTCTCGTACAAAGTTCTTCGAATAAACAGGTACAGTAGTTGTTAATGCGTGACTTGAATCTCATTGAACGTCATTGGCGGTTAAATATCGTGGACAAACTTTCAATAAACCTGTCGCGGTAGAATGTTTAATGGCGATATTTGTTAATGCCCATCTCGTTAGAGTGGACGTTTGGTTCCCCTCTTTAATCGCGTAAACGTGGCGCAGATCGCATCGTAAAACTTGAAAATAATTAAGACCGGACGTGCGGTCCGGTTATCTCAATCGGCCGACGCGTGTGAAGTTTACGACGGCGCGTCGATAACGCCAGGAGGAAACTCGGGACATGCTGGCATAAATGCTCAAGAGTCGGCCGTTTGCGCTCCACGCAATTTGGCGTTTGCCCAGAGACTCATCGACGAGAACACGTGACGCCGTTGCGTCGGCCAAAAGAACGAGTGAAACGCAGTCCAACAAACGTATAGGCATCGACAGTCCTCAGGAAAAACGAAGAGACAGACCTGTAAGAATCTCGAGAAAAAGATCGGAATGTCAGGACATTTGAATTTAGTGGGATCCGATTTTCCTCGGACTCAAAATTCAAGGTTTACGTAAAACACGCGGTACAAGTGCGACCCTGTGGAACGTCGGCGCTAACTTCGTTGAGCGACGGTAAATTAATTTAAATCGCGGATGGAGCCGAAGGCAGCACATTTTAACGAGTGGTCGAGTCGCACCGTCAGGTCGGGCCTTAACGCGTAATTTTTGAATTCGTTGTACGCTAAATAAATTGTAATTGCTTTTATTCTCCCCAATTACCCGAGGGTCTCGGCACACTTTGGGAAATTGCCCGTGAATTTGATCGGCGCTCTTCTATCCGTGTTCTCCGGACGTGAAAATTCGACCTCGTAAAACGGTTGTGTAGCTCGCTCAATGGTCTACGGACAACCTCGACGCGCTTAGGGTTTCCACGTGGCGTTTTTAACGAGATTACCAGCTGAAAGTCGATTTACGTAAATCCACTCCTGAACGCGCGCATGCCGAGATTCCTCGGAATTACCCGGCAAGGCTAACTTTCAGCCCAGTCAACAGAAATACGTCTCAACATTTTTTTTCGGGGATCACCGATTAACTCGGCCGGCGTTAAGAGAACTCCCGACGTTTCGTGCAATTAACAAGACTTTCGTGTCGGATTAATCGCGGCCTCAGGACGGGGCCCTGGCAAGTTTGGAGAAACTCGAGAAAGGACCTTATTACCGGCTCCCAGGTTTCTACAGTCTGTCGCCTTCCCCTCCCCGCTCGCCGCAATGAGAACCGGCTTGGATCTTGCAGCAGGACGATAAGGTCGACGTATAGCCGGGGATTAACTCGATAGTCTGTACTAAAGCAACGCGCCAGGAACGTCGCTGGCAGACGATTGAACCCATGAAAAGTCTTGTCTTGAATGTCGTTTCTCCAATTTAATCGCAACTAGCCTGGCAAATATTTGTTTCAAGATTTCACAGAAGACCTTGGGCAACAGATTGCAGAGCATCTAGTCTTGACCTTGGTCACCTAATGACTCGATCTATGTTTCGATGTCCTAAGCATTGGAAAAGTGGAACTTTGAAGTGTCAAAGGTCAAGCTGAGTCGGAACTAAAGCGATAGATTTTGACCAGCGGTTAATAGATAACAATTTTTCGTTGTCTGTATGCTGTGAAAAATAGACAAAGTTTGTAGATAGACCGCTTGTCTAAGGAATAAGTCTCGGGAAGAGATAAAAACACTGAGAGGAGGAGAAACAAAGTTTTTCTGTGGTTTGTTCAACATGCTTGTGTAAGTAAGGCAAAGGAGAACAGAGATAAGAGAAACAACGGGAAGAAATTCACGAGTACGAAATTCAAATCATCGTTTAGCACTTTAATTGCAGTTTCTTTGGCACAGGAGAAGAACTTATTCCGTTCGCTCCCATTATCATTTTCTTTGATTAATCTCGCTTTAATCAGGCACTCGAGAGGTCGTAGGGAAGAAGGGAATATCGGGTGTCTTGCTCCTAGTATTCCTGAAAAGCTCCTGGGAACTGAGCGTGTCGCTGGGAAACTCGACGGCGAGACCTTTCTTTCTGAAATCCCTCGATCGAGTAATTAACTTCCACGACGGTTTTATTCCTCCTGTAACTCCGGCCCAACATTTTCCAGAAAATGAAATGACACATTCGGGACAACCTTCTTCTCCCTTCGTCTCTGCAGGGTTTACATAAATAATGAGTGAATAATTTACGCGTCGTGCTTCATTTTCTTCGAGCTTCCATTAGGTTGAAATATTTTCTTGCGCAGGTGAAATCTGCATTTTCTTTTAATAACGAAACGCTTCGAGGGTGATAAGTGGTGGGCCTTAGGCCTCGCAGCACCGAGAACATTTCGAGATTTCATCGCCGCGTGCTTGGCTCATAATTGTCGTGGCAGATGCTCTTACGCAATTCCACAACCGGTTTTTAGAAAGGAAACTGAATCGTCGGTGGACCCGCGTTGACAAACCGGTTCGAACCGACTCGCTCTGCGAGTTGCGATCTACTGACCCGTTAACATCGAATTAATTAGTCCCCAGTCCTATCATTTTTCCACAAAAGTACATGGAAAATTTGCCAATTTTTCACTTAGCAAAATTATCTACGAGAAACAGCAATTCAGCGAACTCAAGGGAGTGTGAAATTTGTCCTGTATGAAATATATCTTGTTGACTGATCATTTATAAATAATGACCGGCAATTTGTTGGTCGGTAAAGTTTTCCTACGGCGATTAATTCCAAGTTTGAATAGCCTCTAGCGTATCGCAGGAATATCTAGGCGGTGATTCGGCCGGGATAAGCGACTGGGTCGATCGTTTTGAGTCAGCACGATTATGAAGGCATTCTCCTGAGTAACGACAGTCCGTTAATGGACGACGATAAACGTTGGACAATGGCCGATACCGGCAAGTTCTCATACCTTCTGATGGGCATACTCGCTTTAACTGCGCAATTCGTGCTGTCTCTCTTACACAGATTTCCTATCCCCGTCCTTCTCATCCCTTCCACTTTTCCGCTGGGCGAATCTCCCTTCTCGTTAAAATCTTTATTAAATAACAGGGTGCATGGGCCGCTGAATTTTCCTCATTACCCGCGGTAAAAAATGAGCTCGGTAATGAGGAAGGAAAGGATCTCGTAAGTTAGCTGTTTAAAGCCGACGATAGCAGTGCCCTTCTCGAGAGATCCAGTTAACGTTGAACTGAGAATGTAATTACCTTGACATTCGCCTTGGTAATTGCAGTATAACTTACACCGCCTTCTCGTAACTAGCCCTGTCTTTCCGCCCTGTGTTTTCTATTCTCCTCCTCGTTTGTCTTCCCCCCCCCCCTTCTACCGTCGATTCCCACTCGATTTTTCTTGCTCCTCCTCTGACCCCTTTTTTCCACGGCCCTCCCGTCTCTCTTCTTCGGCAAACGATCGGCAATTTCCCGCAGCTCCGTAACGAAACGGCTCTTTGTCACTGACGGAGAGTCTCCCCGGAGGGCTGGCTTTCACCCCCCTCCTCTCCTAACGCCGCGACTTAAAGCCCCGTTCGCACTGATCGATTCGCACGAAATATGCATGTCTATCCTGCAGTCTTTTGTGAATCTCCGCTGCGCTCGTCGCCGTCTGAATTTTCATCGCACACGAAAGCTTCGTAGGACAGCGAAAAATCCATCTCCGACAAAGACAAAGAAGCCTGACTGTTACGCGTATTTCCGAAACACCTGGAATTACCGGAGAATAAATTTGCTTTATCAGACGCAGTGGATTGATGCTTGACAATCTTTCGAATCTTCCACGTCTTGCGGAAATGCATAAATTGCCGGGATGGTCGCGCGGACATGGAACACGGATCCCTATTGGCCATTGCACCGGCTCGGCGCAATTCCAAAAGATTTATGGCACTCGTAGCGTCGCGCAACGGGCGCCGCGTTATTTCGTGCAAAGCGTGAAATTGCGAAATGTCTGTGATTCGTGTTGCGTGCGGATACGCAGCTCGCTCGCTGACTGAGGAAAATTGCTGGTATTACCAAAAGAAACCCACCCCCCTCCCCCCTCCCCCCTCCTCAAGCGGGATACATGCACAGCCGTGATTGGACTTCCCGTCGAAATGCACTTTTTATGGAAACGAATGAATTTTATCCCCCTTCTAAATCGACACAGCCGGGTACCTGCATCCGACGTAATTTAGGGTACATTCAGAGAGCAGTTCTTTTCGCGACGACCTTGTTTTCATTTATGCAGAGGATTCGTGAATGGAATACCTTTCGTGCTTGCCGGCTCGCTGAATCACTTCTGCTGAGAGTACTTTAGAAAATACTGACGAAAGGGGAAACAGTAAGAGCGCGAGGGCCGGCCGATCTAATGGCGATGGCGGAGCCAGCAAAAAAATAGGGAAAAAATTAGCGGGCGAAATGTTCTTTAGCCGTTGATTTGCATTCGATGAAGGCTTAGCGGGTACTTTGCTCGGATTACTCCGCGGCGATATAACTCGGCGCTGCTGCTGAGAAATAGAGATAAAAGTAATCCCGTGGAGCGCGCGATAATGGTTCCCCGTGGCCGACAGTTTTTACCGTCGAGTTTCACGTCGCTGAGATTCCCCTCCGCGGGCTTAATTATCAGTAAGAATTGGAACACAGGCCTCTCCACGATCTTAGGTTCGTTGGGAATATTCGTGGATCCGGAAATGATGCTTCGCTGATGAAGGTCGACAGGGAAATCGATCTTGTAGCTGCGTTTCTCAGGGCCGAGAAATTGCCCGAGGTAACCAGAGGAAAAGTTTGCACGGGGAGGTGGTTGGTTTTACGCGGGAAGACACTCCGAGCAACGTCTTAAGCCCGTGAAACATTCGGGAGTTGGCCGTGTAATGGCTAAAACGACGCTGGCTCGCAACTGCAACTGCTGCTCCGGAATTACGCCCCCGGCACCTCCGCAGTTCCGCTACTCCTCACGTGCAAGCACTTGTTCAAAAACTCACCGAAGGGTACTCCCTACCCTCTCCATCCTCTCCGTGAAAATTTCTACCGGAAAACACTGGATAAGTGAACCGTCAAATTCATGGCTACTGCGGTTACTGCGTCAGCAAGGTTTTGCGGTTTACAACCGACACGAATTTACAAGCGAAACTCGGCCGCATTTTTATCTAAATCCTCCCCTTCTCCCCGACACTCACGAGGAGCACAGGAAGTTCCTCGGAGGTGAACCTTACTCCGGAAATTACTTGCTACATCTCCTCGGCGAGGAGGATTTTTTCGTCAACGGGTTTTTACGTGAGCACCTCTTGGCTCCCATTGAAAAGCTTTATCCAGAGACAGCGAACTGTTTACCGGCAACAGACCCATTGGGCCGTCGAACGGATGGGTTTCAAAGCAGTCGGGAGATTACGAGGAAAGCTTCGAGCTGAATAGTCGACGAATAAAACGTAGGACGCATGTATTATGTACGACTGGTCCCCGTTTCCCGTTCCATCTGTTCTCATTATTCTCGTACTCATATTTGCCGGATTGAACGTTCCGTGGATTTGTCAGGAATTTTCGTAACAACAGGCCAACGGTTTCTATGGCGCGAAAATAAATCCGAGGAGAAAGACAGTTCCTTACGTAGAGTCGTTTGTCCCGGGGTCAGAAGTCAAGTCGGTCGACTTGGAAACGGTTATCCCGTTCGACGTGTTTTCAAGCTTCAATTATCGTGGCAGGAAAAATGATTTAACGAGCGATACAAGTTTTTACGGTTTGCAGTTGCTAGAGGCGCGGCCGAGCGGTCGTATATCTCTTGGAATCCTTTTAAAGGTCCATTTTATACGGGACATGAATAAATACGACGTCGTTGGCCTTTATGAGCGGAGAAAAATCATGAGGCTTCTCCCCGCCTGCACCTTTCTTCCGGTATCGCCATCCTCAGCGTTCTGTACTTTTTGCTTTCGTGCCTGAACTTCCTAGCTCGGTGGCCGTTTCTATAAAAAGGAAAGTTCGCGGTCTTGAACAAGTAAAACGTTCCACGTTCCTTAGCAAAGTGACGTAACGTCATTGAAGTGGCAAAAGTGCTGCTAAACTGTCTCCTCGATGGGGAAAGAGTTGCCCTTGAAACGCGATTATGCAATTTCAAAGGAGGAAGGATGTCGCGGTTGAAAGAATTCGAAGGAATCTAGTTGAACGACTACTGCTCCGTGAAGTGTTGATCATTCGCACTTTTCGTCGGGGCGATTCGCCGAATTTTTCTCGCATAAATACTAGAAATTGGCGAACCACAGCGAGTGTTGGTTCCTTCGTGCGAGCTCTCGCTGGATTTTCCAGCTGATTTTCGAGGGTTGAACTCTTGATTCGTACCATTGGCAGGGCCATTTTGTCGAATCGAGAGTCCAGCCGGAAACTGTCGGAACGTGGTTTCGTCAGTAGGGCGAAGGGGGAATGAGGGACGGAAGAAAGAAGATCGTAGAGAGAATTGGTTGATGCTATGGTCGCCATGACGATGGCTATCGATCCCCTCCTCCCACCTAACTGCACCCCCCTTTCCCCTCGATTCTCTGTACCCTCCTCCTCATCCTCTTTTTGCCTATCATACCCTCTTTGTACCATCCCCATTGCTCGTCTCATTCCTCTCGTTTGTTCCCGCGGCCTCGTCCTCCTTTTTGCCCCTTTCCCTCTCCTCGGTCTTTCTCTCTCTCTTGTTTTACAGCTAGTCCCTGTTAATATTGGTCCTCGTATTTCCGGTGTCACTGTTTGCATACTATCACGCGCGGCATGGTGTGTTCCCCTCTCCTCCCTACCCCGTTTCACCGTTGTCCGTTCTTTGCCACTGGCTTCATCTGCTCTGTGCATAAACCGCCGTTCAAACATGCGATAACGTTATCTTCAACAATATTTTCTCAATGCCGGCAAATCAGTTACTTTATTATTTAGATGATTGTTGTCGGCGGCGGTCTCGACGGTCTCATCGTTATGTAAACCAAAGCCCGTTGGATATCCGTTTCAGCATATTTGCACAGACCGGCTACTTTAAATAACTCTTTCGCGCGCACAGTTGTGGAAATATTGCTTCACCGGTGCATCGGCATGCCGGAGATAAGTGAGAAATAATATATCGACTTCATAAAAATCGGCTAACCGTACCCCGATACCCACCCCCGCGCGTATCACTTCCGCCCAGATACCGGTGAAGGGGTGGGGAGGGTGCGAAAAATCGTTGGCCCATTCTCTTGGCCTAGCTTTTGTCCCTTGGAATTCGACTTTTTTCATTGGACACTGACGGCTATGATTTATACCCGGCAACTATGGTCGAAATGTCATTCGACGGTGCGTAAATTGGGCTTTGAGAATTTGCCGGATCTCCGCCCATCTCCCTTCCTCCCGGTTCATCCCTCTTCAGCCTTGGCTTCCCTTCTTCCTCGCCGGACATTCGATTGATATATGTACAGGGCGATTCGCTTTGTCCGACTTTCGACATGGCACTGCCTGTTATTCCAAGCGGGATAATGCTCGTTGCTGCTGCAACGTGATAAGAGCCGGCAATTTTTATATAAAATATCGATACCTAGCTTCGCGAAGCTTGCTCGCTCAGGTACTGAAGGGATTTTTAGAAAATGAAACAATAGAAAATGAAATCATGAATTGACGTCGTTGTTCCTCGTTATTATCGAACTTTAGTTAGATGTATCGTTGATTCGGTAAGTCAGGGGGTCAACAGACTCTACGGCAGTCTCAACTGCCGCTTAATTACACACGCAGTTTGGAAATTTACGGCGATACTGGGCACTCGGCGTAATAACCGAGCAACGCGTGTCCACCTGCTGAAATTCCTGACATTAAACTCTATCTTCGTCGACGTCGTTAATAACGAATGAATTAGCCGTGCTCGGGCTACGTAAACGTCCGCGATATACCACTCGTGAATATTCATGCGGAGAAAATTTAGGGAGAGTACGCTGAAGCATTTGGACGACGGAGCCGCAATCTGTTTTCCCGAAATTCAGCGGGATATCTCTCCGAAGGAGCACAGTAGAAAATGCTTTCCGCAAATTGCCTCCACTGGCAGATATATTCAGCGCGATACGGGGGACACTGAATTCTCGTTGAAATTCACCGGGTGACAGTCTTGCCTTATTTTTCAGGCGCAAAGGCGAGAAACGAGAGGAAGAACGACAGGCACTTGATACAGCGGGGTAAGTAAAAAGCACAGAAACTGCGTTCTGTCTCGGAGAAAAGACCGGATAAGAATACAGGCTTTCATATCTGCCATAGAAGGATTGTAATATTGATTCAAGGGCCTTGCCGCCTATGAAATTCCGTTTTTCCGCGAAAAGAAATATCGAGATACGTGCGCCACGTACATATATCCCTTTTCTATTATTTCGCATTAATTTTACCACGGGAATATCACGAGGGGCGAAATTTGTTTCCCATATTTCCAAGCCGGACGTCTGAATATTCCATGGGAAATATCCGCAGGCGGAAAATTACGCAAAAAAATTGGTGCTTCGTCCGGCGAAAATAAATGCTATTACCAGAGGGTTCTCTTGGTTTCAGTCGAAGAGAGGTTTAATTAAAAGAGTTAAGAAGAGCTCATTAGCCGACTCTCTCGGCGGAGTATTTAATTTCTTATCTGCATCGCATTTTCATTTTTCTCCCTAAGATAATCCAAGAAGGCAGTTCCTCTTCTTCTGTAGTATTGCACGCGCAGTGTCGGTCCATGTGAAATGCCTGAAAACAGTTGTCCTTTCATTAGAAACGTAAGCCCCGTCGACACTGAGATAAACTCGACGAGGTGCCGCGCTAATCCCAATTGAAATATTCATAGACACCCGTTGGCTTGCACGATTTACTTGAAATTCATTTCTCTCCTGGAGTGCTGTTCTGTTGCCTTTTCTTTCCCACTTCCCTCCATCCCCCCGGCCGTTTGGTATTCTCTCGGTCGAGAAGACGCACGTTACAAGTTACGCTTTGGATTTCCCCCGTCGGTTTTGCGCCAGTCGGTGGTATTTTCGCGAGGCCATGAATAATTCAAGCACGCAGTCTACGCGGACGGACATGGAAAGAGAAAAATGTGAAATCAACGGCAAACCTCGCGTCAGGAGGTCGGCCCGTCGACATTGCCGACAGTTGTAAAACGTTTGCACCGACTGACCCTATGAGAAATGCTTTCGCGCGTACTTCCAATGGGATGATTTTCCGCTGGGTAATTTTATTTATCATCGACGGGTCCTGTCGGCGAGAATGGCGGAAGCTCACTTAATCCCGTATCATCGTTGCCGCGGTCTACACGTTCTAACGAGCTCCCGGGGGCAAATAAAAGGTATATACGCTAGGCCTTAAGAGACTAAAGGGGCTCGACTTCCGCCCTGTGAAATACGAACGCGGTGTGTATAAGTGGCACGTACCTGCCGTTGAGATGGCCACTCGTATTTATTTTTCATTTTACGACGCGCCGCTCGCCGTTCGCCTAAGTAACGGCGCGTAATATTTTACGAAAAATGAGCCGGCGTTGAAGGGGATAAAAGGAAGAAGATTCGCCCACGAGATCGCTGCCTTCGTAATATAATTAAAATATATACGCGTTTATATAAAACATACACGTAACGCGGCTGGAATTATTCATATGACCGTTGTACAAAGTCAGCATATTTCCATAGGTATTCGGCAAACAGGGAATATACGGTTAACAAATAGCAAGAGACCGGTGACGGTAATAACGGGTGTATTAAATTCCATTGGCTGCAGCCAGAGCGAATTCCATCGAAATCGGACAACCCTCGCAGTTCCCTTTGTGTTCCGTTTTCCTCGTTGAATTTTTTGCCGTCTATTGATCTATCGAATTTTTCTCACTCCCCTCATTCGCCCCTCGACCTGGACGACCCTTTTGCTTTCTCGCCGGTAAAATCATTCCGCCCACGTGGCCGTATTAGCGGGACGTGAATTCGGTAATTTTGCTGCGATACGCCTCCGTCGATGATTGATATTTCGCGCGGGGGGAGACGAGCGGAAATTAAAAGGCCTTAATGACGAAATGCTTTTACTGGCGAACGGAAATTTCTAGTGGAAAAATGCCACGGGCCATTCTCCGCGGACCAACCTGAAATATCCGGTCGCCCGGCTTACGAAAGTATTTTTACTTGGCGGACCTTTACGCTTTGTATCCGTGCTGCAGTGTAACAAATTACGCAGCTGGAATTTACCGACTGTTTTGCCGTTGGATTGGATATTTCGTACGTAACGATTGAAACAGGGTTCGCAATACCTGTTAAAATGGAATACAAATACGATTCACGGTTGGCGTGCTCGTGCAAGTAGAGCGAATGATTTTCAGCAAATCCAGAGAGGCGAATGGTATTTCCCGGGAAAAACAGGGGGCCTTCGTGTCGGTCCCGATGGAAAGTCCATTCGCCCTTTCCATCGATTAAAACCGTGCATGCCCTCCACCCCCTCATCCCCCTCCCATTTCCGACTCTCACGTGAAAAGCACCGTCGTAGATGGGCAGAGTATCGCTTTCCACACGGCTCCTCGCGGTTTTATCACTTTTTCGTCATCTTGTAATGCGATCACGCGATCCCCCGGCGATGCGCAGAGTCGACATATATTGACATTAATTGACTCAGGAGCTCGTTGCTGCTTGCAAGCAGGAAGTAATCAAGCCGCCTCACGATACACCCGGTCCACGGTAATTTTCATGATTTAACGGATAATCCCCCTAATGGGTAATTATAGCTCTTTGAAGGTTAATAAACCGTCCTGCACAATTGCCCATGCGTGGGAACTGCAGCGGTCGTAAATTTACGAAAACTTTATTTTCATCCGGTCCCAGCGACAACCGTGCATCGCGGGTATTTTAACGTTTCCGACGACACTCGTGCCGCGTAAATATTTCACCGGAGCGGAGATAGCCGTTTCTTTAAGGAGCTTTCTGTCCGAAGTAAACCGAGATTTCCGGGGAGACGGAAAGAATCGTCCCGTTGTTTATCTTATCGCTGGAGGTTTACTTTATCGGACTGCACGGAAGAAAGCTCACCGCAGGACATTTTTCCGCGGCAGGATGCTACCCGGAGACCGGCTGGAAGTTAACGAGGAGTTAGGCCGCCATTATTGTTGGTTGTAACGCGCCGGGTTGTGTCGTAAAAGCTGTCGTAATGCGTCTAATGGACCGCCAGTAATTCGAGGACTTATCTGCGGCCGGCGAAGGCATGCAGACGCGGCTTCCTCCATTATCCGAAACTCTCTTCTTCCTCTCGCTCCCCCAGGCCCCGGATAATTTCCGATATTCCCGTGGAAAGCCGCGCGCCGTTCATTACGTGTCCGCGCTGGGACATCGCGTTATTACTTTATCGGCCGAATGGAAATGTCAGTCGAGCGGGAGGACCAACGTGCTAACTCGTCCCTCAAGCGGAACCCAGTTATTTCCATTCCTCCGGCCAACCAGCGCTATTATTTACCTCTGTTATTACCCCGGCGAAAGAGCCGTCAAAATGCGGTGCGAAGAATAGGGTCATAAAAATCATTTTCATTAACCGAGCCCGGGGGTAGAAAACAAAGATCCATAAATTTTAGTCAGGAATATTAACGTCCTAATAATCCAGTGTATTAGAACATGAATTTACTAGAGCACACGCGTGTAGTATAAATTTAGTATAAATATTGACGTCTGCTCAGTGAAACTGAGGAGAAATTAAATAGTATACCTGACCATGTTCGCCAGTAAATAAATTCTCGTAGGAGGATCGAAATTCATGATTCTGAAGGATTAAACTCATACCTCTCTGTCCACGAAGCTAATATCGATGTTGTCGACGGTCCTGTTGGTCAATTTGTCCCGCAAAGTAACAGAATGTAATAAGAGGAGAACGGGAATGGGCGGACCTTGACCGACTGTCTGTTCTCGGCTGGATGCTGGTAAACATTTCTTCTCACACGCTCGTATGTCGCGGAAATGGTGCTCGCTGCCGGCGAACTGCTGCATTGCGACGAACGATATGCAGGCACCGAGTGCAGCTGCACTCGACCGTCGAGATCCGATGGAAAAGTCGACGATACGTGGACTTGAGAGAGGACCTTGACCGATTCGTAATCCTTGCCAAGATCCCCTTGGCAAAATCCCCGCTACCTATTCCGGATTTATGCAATGAGCCTCACTTCGACACGTCCATTGCAGTTGCAGAGAATGCACCGAAACGAGCGATCAAGATGGACAAAAAAATTGAGTTTCGCGTTTCTGCGAAAGAAGAGTACTCGTCGTGTCGGAAATTACGAGCATCGTCATCCTGCGGCAAGCGGAACATGTTTTATGGCCGCTCGACTTTGCATACAAATAAGCAAATCCGTGGGCGAGATGCAGTCGAACGAGAGGATGGGCAACAGTGTTGGGTTGTTGGTCTCGTTGTTTCGAACCGAGCGGAAAACTAATGTAAGACCTGAGGGAAGAGAAGGGAAAATACCGTCAGGAAGGATGGGTAATTGAATTTTCAATTTCTGTTGTTCCAGTTTCCTTTTATTTTGTTAATGATTTCGTGAGAAGACAGGAATGGGGGAATCTAGCGCGCGAAGCGGGGGAAAATGAAAAACAAAGTCCTTTGCGTCATCGGTTTTCGCGCATGTGGGGTGGGGGTAGGGGTAGGGGAAGGGGTATAGGGGTCAGCAGTGGCAACTGCATTATCATAATTATATTATTTCAACAAAGGCCCTGCGAGCGTGAATAAGGCCGTCTGCAGGGACGCTCGGCAAAGCCCACCGCGACTTCCTGTCCCCGGGGGGGACAAGGGGGTGAGGAAGATGAAAGACCGGGATCCAAGAGAAACAAAGTCCCCGGATAATGGCTTCCTTCTGTCGGCCTGAAATATTCTTTCCCGACCGTGGCTCCGTGGGAAAAAATCAGCCCCCGTCTTCGCTGGCTTTTGTGCGGAAACGAGGGCAACGCGACTGCACAAGTCGCGAATATCGGCGCGAAGGAAAACCTGAGAGAAATTGAAACGGGAGCAGAGAACGAAAGGGAAACGACAGAACGGGGAAGGGCAAGGGAAACAGCTCTCGTGGTAATAAATCATCGCAAATAGAAGCTCACGGATTTTCCAGGGAAATGTATTCCACGGTAAACGATACTCGTAAAATAAACAGTCGGAGAGAGACGGTTCTACTGGGAGGAAAAAAAATGGCGAACCTTGATTATCTTAGGGTACGGTTAGAGGGTGGTGGGGGAAATCGAACCGACGAAAAAGGAGAAATAAGAAGCTATGAATAGGTGGAAACGGGACTTGGCGGTGACGCAGCATTCGTATTGATTTCCCAAACCCCTCGACTCTTCTACCGGTGTTGAAACGTCTTGATATCCTATACTCCGGACTGCGACATTTGTCTCCTACGATATCCCCAGACGATCGGCTGAGACCGTCGACTTCCGTGCGATGACTCGATGAAATTTCCGGAAGTGCGAGAAATCCACTCGTTTCACCAGTCATTTCAACGCCTCGACCAAATTCTACACTTTCGAGATCGTAGTGTATTTTTTGAAGGAATTCTCATGGAGGTAGGAAATAAATTGTGGCTTCGACGGAATTATACGACTAATATCGATTCAAATAATGAGATTTTTCAACGTTGACGTCCCTTTCCCACGGAAATGACATTATCCGATTTTCCCCGTGGAAAATGAAGTCGAGTCGGCTGAGAACGGAATAGCGTTATAACGGTCGGATTATTCGCCACTCGGTCCGGCGGTATATTAATCAACCGCAATTATCGAAAATCCATCAAACAGAATGCACGTGGTGATTACAGTTACTGAGCTTTTACTGAACTGCCGTTTCACCGAGTACCTCCATTCTATAAGTAATTACTAAATCGCCGCAAACGAGCCACGCGGCTCAATAATGTTTTCCCTAAAACAATCTACAATCAACCCATTCTTCGGCCAATCACGTTTCATTCGCGTTGCTCAGTGTCCATAATTACTTTCGCAAAAACTCAGCATTTTATTTTCCTTTGAAGCTTCCCTATTTTTCCAGCTCGCAGTTTTCAGCTGTTCCCCTCGGCATTCCTGTAATTTTTTCGTAGCGGGGGGGTTTCCAGGCAAACGCCTAACGAGGAGTGAACTCGCGCGAGCGACCATCTGTGTCACACGCGTGACCAACTCGACCCCGAGACCCGACGACCCTGCTCCGTGCACACGGATAGCCGAGTTTCCCCCGACCATCGTTTAATTGGATCGCGAACACGATGCACCTCGTCGTTTCCACGTTTTCCAAAACACAGATAGTTGTCGCGTTTACCAATTCATTCGTTCCGGATCGATCTTTCGCAAAGTGAGAACTCATTTTCCATTAACGTCATCGACTCTGGACGATAAATTTGTTCCTCGTTATATCGTTTGCAAAGAATCCGTAAAGCAGGAACTTCTCGATTTGACAGTCGCCGTTGCTGAGCAACAGGTCGATGTATCGCTAGAAAATCACTTTTTTTTTTATTCGTATTACCTTTGACGCTGAGTTGCTTGGAAGAAAATTCCTGAGACTTGGCCCTGCGGTGGAAGTGCAATTTTCCTTTGGAATGTCCGACTGAGCTCCCTGAGAAAGTTAAGAACGGCCGCATAATGTATGACCTCGAGGACTTCCGCCAACCGGGGGGACGATCTAATCTGATTCTCACGCTTGCTGACATATTGGAATTCTCGCTTTTACTTCGCCGACTCTCGCAGTGGTCTCTCAGCATTCTTCGAAAAAATGGAAAAAATTCTAACGACCGAGCAACGCGGATGACTTGTCAGAGTTCAACGTTATTCTGTTTTTATCGTGATTATCCTTGTTTTGGCGCGTCATTTCCTTGCGTTGATTAAGCCGCCTGGTTTCTGTTTTCGTTGGGCACCAATGAATCAGCGAAATCACGATCTAGCAGTCCCGTTATCAAATTGATATCACGTCGGACATGTCGCTCTTGTGCCGTCCTCGCGGTTGTTAATATCCCGTTGTTTATGAAACAGTCTCCTTTAATGACCTCAGCAAACGTGAAGGCGATACACCGTGTCAATAATCGGCGTACGTGCTCGACAGCGAATGAACCACTCGTACCTCGTCATCGGGCGAAATGTCCGCAAATGACACTCCTTGCACACGCACATTTCTACCCGTACAAACCGTGAGTGTTCGATAAGGAATTTTGCAGTGCGCCAGCAGCCAGAACTAAAATTCAACGAACGTTATCGACGAAATTCACGCGGAGGAAGAACTAATGGGTTTAAGTAAATATTCTACGGGGACGAGTAGGACATATTTATTTGGTCTGGTCTTATTGGAATTTGATGGGTTATCGTGGACGAGAAACTCGTCGTCGTTGGGTTCCCACGGGAAATGCATGATGGAGGTCGCGACGAGGTTGTCGAGTTCTCTGGAAATGAGGATGTTCCTTTGAGGATCCTTTCCTTGGGTTCGCAGGATGTTCGACGAAGCGTCGTCCTGAGGGGCCAGAGTGTTCGCGAGGGTGATGCTCCTGGAGACCGGAAACGCCGAGCCTTGGCCGGCAGTCGTTCTTCCCGCCCTTCCTGCCTTCCCCGGCAGTCCTTCCAGCGGACCCGATCAACCAAGATCACAACCACGGGACTTTCCATACACTGCGCAAGGATTGCTGGCATTGCTATTGCTTCGTCAACAGAGCTGGGTAATCACCTCAAATAATCCTTCAAAAGAAAATATTTCACAAAGATCTATATTAAATTGAGTTAAACGTTTGAACTGCAACTATTTCGAGTAAACTATAAACTATAGAATCTATATTGTACATTGACCGTATCATGTAGGTTTAATTTTAGGATTTTGTTGATCGTACCTTTTTTCCCATTTTTCTTTTGAGCCGTTGACACTGCCCTGACGTGTGAATCATAATTGTTTGAAGTAGACTTCCGGCTCTGATCGTCAGCCAAAAGGGAGCGCCTCGTCCAGCACGGCGCTCTTCTCACGGCGATAGGAGGGAGTTATGGTGTCTCGCACATGCAATGACTGTGGCCTCAGCCGTGGCACTGTGGCATCGTGCCCACCTTTACAAGGCATTAGCCTGCGTCGTCCTCGCCCTCATCGCCCTGCAGTACCTCCTCAGCGGGGTTCTCGACAGACGTTCCATCGAAACCATCTTCACCATCAACGCC
Organism: Hedychridium roseum; assembly: GCA_963989215.1. Taxonomy (NCBI): domain Eukaryota; kingdom Metazoa; phylum Arthropoda; class Insecta; order Hymenoptera; family Chrysididae; genus Hedychridium; species Hedychridium roseum. The sequence continues at coordinate 8,354,281 of OZ022312.1, read as the reverse complement.
ACAAGGTAAGCCCGAAGAAAAAAGGAATTAACGAAAAATTAACGATTTACGCGCTAGCCATAAATCAACGACTTATTCGTGACTGTAGTCAATTTCGATGAATACGATATTCCGTCGACGCTCGTTAGGACTGCAATTATTTTTCAAGAGGTTCGAGTGAATCGTTGGCCGAATTAATTGTAGCGACTCGTTAATTTAATTACGTATTTTTTCGGGGAAAGAAGGAATCTTCGTCAGGAGGGTTGGTGATCTGTGATTTGTCTCGACAAATATTTCAAGTCTTCATTTCCTGTGGAAACCGGCTGACGTTCCGGGAGTTTGTGCTTTCGAATGAGACGGAATTCGGGTTGCTTTTGCAAAGTTGGGAAGTGCCGTCTTCATTAATTCGCTATCGATGGAATTGCGTTCGGTCTTGGCGAAATTCCCGCAACTCCAAGAACGCCGGGAATCTCCGGACGGTAAGATAAATTCCGAATAACGTCTGGCTCGTAGATCCCGGAACGAGAATCCGAGCGTTTGCAATTGCGACGATGGGTTTGCGTGAATATAAACACAAATATCCTCAGACAGAAGCTTCATAATTCAACAATGTGAATCGTCAATCAAAATTTACTCAGACTTATATTGTCCTTCAGTATCCTCGGACAGTAAAAAATCATTCCTTTTATTATACATTAAAGATTTTTCCTAAACGGTCATAAAATCTGCCGCTCGCTATTTTATTACTTTCCGGAATACTTGGCAACGACGTCAGTTTCACTTTGCTCAACGACTTTCCTTTCCTCACCCGAGGGAGATAAGACAAAGTTGGTCGGTGGGGAATGGGGGTTCGGTTCAATCTGATTTTCACGCTGTGAACAGCTCGAACGTACCAATGACTCGCGAAATTTTAACGGGGATCGATTCAGTTCCCCTGGGTTCCGCGAACGCTCATAGAAATCGCGTTAGCCGACTGGTAACGATGTAACGTGATTTGTTAACGAGGAAACTAGAATGTGCACGCATCGGGATTCAGGCATATAGGTTTACGTTCATTTCTGCAATCTCATGAGCGATGCATGGTGTAATCTAGGTTTCTGAATACCAAGGAGAATCTCATAGAATCGACGATACGTCCCGATTCTGTCTTAACTTCCCTCGAGTCGTCTTCAAAGTTTCTACGTCTGCTTCATTCTGGTCTATTACCACTGAGAAGACTATCTAATTACACTCCATCTACGACGTACAAACATGAAATATTCTTGAACTCCGGCAATTGGACTACTCGATGGTCGATGTTAATTTAACGAGCGTCGATGTTCCATTCTCGTAGATTCGTCGTTCAAATATTCCGGCAAGATTGCTCGATCCATTTCGACCTATCGAACAATTTACCAGTAAGTCCCAAGAAATTCGAACCCGAGGAACATTACTGCAATATTCAAGGGCTATAATTAGATAGGTCAAGCTGGTTTTTCTTTGTAATCCATTAGCAAAAGTGACCAATCATTAGCAATTATACAATCCATAATGTCGTGAAGTAAAATGTCAGTGCCCAAGGGATTCTATGACCGCCTTAGGCCTATACTTAACCCGCTAATAATTCGACTAGCAAGGAAATTGGCCCGGGTGTCTGATAACAATCGATTTCGTGTCAAGTGTCAAAAGTGATGAGAAAATTCATGGAAAAGTTGGCCGCATGTGTACGTCGATGTAATTTTCCTTCCACTAATTGCCCGTAGACCGTTGGCGCGGTTCTGTCGGTTTACACATGTAAAAAAAATAACCGCAGAACCACGTAGAATTGGCGCAGAACGAGTCCACTCAGACTTCGGCGAGGGCCACTTGGATTTCCAGGAATGCCGTAAAAGTTTCCCTTCCGGCGCGATGCATTTCCCGGGAAAACCGTAATTTATCGAACTCGCCTTATTGCGCCGACGGACGCGTGATCTCGTTATTTCGTTAACGCTCGGCTATACTTGTCGGTCGCAAGCTCCGCGGAATAACAATGCTCCAACTTTCGAGCAGGTTCCCAACATCGGCCCTCGTTCTCCCTCGCGAAATCAACTCGAAAACAAAAGCTGCATGGTTTTTTTTGTACACCGCAGACGAAGTACTCGAGCGCAGAAAAAAAGGGCGAACTTTCCGCTTGGTCCCGTTGGGGGAGGAAATTACGTGGAACCTCGCACTCGCGGTTTTCCACGTCTCCGCGTCTATTTACATTTTATTATCCACGCGGCGCGGGGTCGCGAGGAATAAAGGCCTTTGATGCGAACTCAACAATGAATGTTTGCGCGGTTTAGGTCCTCCCGTGTTCCGCGATTCGTCTTGAAGACCCACGGGAATTCGTGTAGTATCATTCGTGCCTTTCCAGTTGGGAGGGGGGGGGGAGGTAATGATCAAACAAGTTCCGGCAGTTCTACTTAGAGCTTCGTGCTTTCAGCCACGTATTCCCCGGACTTCCTGCTCCCCTTTCATAACTACGTGACTCCGTAAAGGCAAGTGTAACTAATCGACGGACATTAAACATTTTCCCAGAACTCTGTACTCGTCGTTGTGTACTGTTTTAATTGCGCTGAGCAAAAAAAACCTGTCGCGCAATTAATAACGTAATTAATGTCAACGGAAATTGCACGGTAATGTTGGCAGTTATTTTCTCGCGTGATTCGTAACGCTTACTTATCGCAGTACGGCAAAACCTCGTTTATTCGCACTTTCGATTATCCGATCTTCCTGTAACTAATTAGTCGGGATAATCGAGATGGCGTTGCATCAACACGATGTCGCGTTCGATAATACTTGTGACACGCAGAGTTCTTCCTTGTCCTCAGGAAGTTGCTCGCACTCGTAAAGTCAAAGCGAGTTTGAAGTTTGCGAAGTCGTCGGTGCCATTAAAATTCGCGGAAACCGGTTCGATTCTTCTCTCGACGGCAAAGCGAATACAAACGAGCGGATAAGATATCCGGCCAAGTTTATCGCTGCTTATCCTGTGCAATGAGGATCCCCTTGCCCGTCCCCCGGGACTTCTACGCCCCCGCGATCGTCTGGAAATCCTCGCTCAAGGACTTTGGAAGAAGAAGCCGCAAGTTGGAGTCCATAAATTGCCGCGACACTTATTACCCCCGGATCCGTTTGCCGAGTCGTTAAAATTCCCGTCGCGAGTCCTCGCGTGTTCCATTTGCTCCGCCGTCGGTTTCACCGGAAACTTCGCCGCGCTCCAAGTTAAAACTCTCGAGCTTTCGTGCCGATTGGCTCGGGCGGTTCTTAAATTTCCTCAACTTCGTGCTTGGCCCACTGTCAATCGGAGGATTTAATGAGCCTTCCGAATTTCCTCTCTTCGACGAACGGCCCTTGGGGAAGTTCCTCGCCGACAAGGAACGGGCGAAAACAGTGGCCCCGTTTTTGCCGGTCGGTTTACCGCAAGCTTTCAACGGGCCCTGGCCACTTTGAAATGGGAACTGCTGACGCTCCGGGCGTCGCTCTATGGCCAAATGCTCTTTCCTGCAGCGACATTCTCCCGCTTCGGTGGCTTTCCAGCTAACCGCCGGCTAAAAAGCTTTCGCCGCTCGAGAACTTCCGAAAAACCCGGGGAAGAACCGACCGGTCACGTTAGGACGAATCGTTCGTCAGCGACCAATCGTAAACCGCGGACCCTTCGGAACTTACACACGCAAATCGTAAGTACGCGTCGCGCGACTTTTGAATACCGATCGTCCGGCGGTTTAAAATCCCACGCGACTTTTTTTTTCTCTCACGTGACCCGAGACGACGGGGCCATCTGCTTGGATCTCGACGCTTTGATATACTCGTCTGGCAAGTATATCAAAGCGTGAAATTCGTTACGGTCCGATGACGACTGTAATCTGCCCTGCATCCCCCACTCTCTCTTCCCCTGCACCTTTGCCCGTTCGACGAAGGAGCAAGGGAGAAAACCTGTGCCCGATTTAAACAAAGCGACCCATTGTCCCCGGGAACTGCTACAATTTGCAAGAACGCGCCAATGCAGTCAGATTGAATGACCCGCTTCCATTGTGATCTTCCCGTTGGGCAAGTTGAATCGCGCGAAAACACTGTCGTTCGTACGTGCTAATGAAATTAGTCCCTGAACGTGTGCGTGTGTGTGTGCGACGTACTTGCCGACGGGCTGATTAATGTCTGCTGCGCTGAGTCTGCGTCTGTGGTAGACCGAAAGGAAGGACTTCGGGCTGACGACTTTCAGCCAACGTGGAAGGACAAAAAGAATCCAAAGGTCAACAGTTTAAATAGCGATCGTCTCATCCCCCCCACCTAAAAAATTGGCACAAAAACTTGGCGGAATAACATCTGTGTACGATTCGACGTGTCGGGACGTAACTGTAAATGGGTGAAAAAAAATTGAGCACGAAATTGCCGTTGATTTAATGCTCGAATATTTTTCCTCTCAACGGGCCTTTATAGGTGGGGTTTTTGAAAATCACGACAAGCTGTTTCCCATGCAGCAACGGGCCGTAAGTGTTTGATTAAACGTGCGTATGGCGCTATTAGCGACGGGTAACGTCGTCGATAATTCACAGTGAGCGTCGTTTATTATCGATGTCGATGCGAGCGGTATTGGCCTTTTAGCGTTTCGTATTCCGCGCTGATTGCGCGATAATTAATGACACGATAGGAAAGTCCGCGACTGTTGTTGTGCCCGATGTTTCCCGAGGATTTCGAAAAACGAGCGATTAATGGCCCGCCGGAAGATGAGCCGGATTCCCGAGAATTTCTCGCGAGCGATCGTTTATTCATTCGTCGCTTTGCCCACGCACCAACGTCATTAACATTGCCCCTCGTGTCCCCCCTCATTTCCATTCGTGCCGACACGCAAAGGACCCTGCGCCGTGCTTACACTTGAGACATGAAACGCACGTAATCCTATTGTTCGCCGGCGCGAAAGATTAATGCGTTTAATAAAACCGCCGGACAGCCGAGGAATCTTTTTGTCGACGTTCTTCGGCCAGTTGAGATGACCCGAAGAATTTACGCTAATTGATCAACCGGCCGACCAAGTTCTACCGTTTCTACTAATCGATGGGCTGATGAAGACCGACTGCGAGCCTTTCGTCGGCCGTGTTAGCCAATCTACACGACTTTCCGATGGATAATCGCAAGTAATTGAATTGATTTTACGGAGATTCCTTCGCGCATGACTTCTCGTTACTAATACCCCGCGGGACGGCCTCATGAATCCATTTGGGAATTCCCTTTTCTACGGATTACGGAATTATATCGAGTGGTGAATTCTGTGGAGTTGGTCGACACGTGGTGTTAGATGTTGGCACCGGCAAGCGATGTTATCCTTTTCTGTGACGGTGATTCAGCCGAATGAAGCGTATATCTCTGCGTGTCTGTAACTTGTATCTCCGAGGGGGCGTAACGCAGTTCGACGTAATCCGTCTGTCGCGACGGGTAATGACGGATAACGAGGCATCGGATGACTTAACGGCAGACGTCGTTAACCTGTGTCAGCGTTTCTCCATTTCTATCTCAGTGGCTGTCTTTCATCCTCCGGAAGATATCGTGCCGATGGAATTTACTTGAAGGAAACCGAGTCACGAAGACTCCTTGGATAGGACGGCGGTCTAAGGGAAAGCGTTGTTTGCGAACATTGATTGACCGTCCTGTAGCTTCGTTAGGATTTGTTTAGATTGGAGATCCCCATCCAAATACGCCCACTCCTTTCCATACTTTCTTACCGGCTCCATTTCTCTCGGTATCTCATTTTCCTTATTTTTCGCCAATACTTGCCCCGTTTCCCTCGTCTGTCCACTCTCCATCCAATTCCATCCCCCTAACTTCATCACGTCCAATCCGCCGGCTACACCCTTTGAATGCTCGCTTCCCTTATCCCCATCTTTTTACCCCTTTGTCCACCCCTCCCCTCTCCTCTGCCTTCCCACCAGCACGCTACTTTTCCCTCTCGATTTTCCCACATCCCCCTCCACGGAACGAGGGCACATTTTATCCACGCCCGTGCGAAACACTTGAGAGTATGCCGCTAAGAGATATTTTACACGGTGAAAGAGTAAAGCCCTATTGGGAGGATCTCCGGAGGGTCACGTTGAGATTTTTCACGCGTGGGATATCGATGTGACGCCCATCGACCCCGGCAACCGGCAATATTTCAAGCCGAAGTTTCCGATAGGGATAAACTTATGACAGCTGTCAGCTTCGCTACCGATCAACCGCCAGGAAAATCGCAAAACTTTGTCCCTTCGTCAATTTCCACGCGAGTTCGAAGTACACATTTACATTCCACTCTCGCAATTCGGCAGTTTAATTCGACGATTAGGATCGTAAAATTGTTCGTAACCATCGAATTTTCTCAACGGTTAGAGTTGATCGGAGGAGGCGGATTTATGCATTTTGGTAAACACGTTTTGTTTACGACGTCGTATTAAACCGCGTGTCGAGAAATTGGGGGACGAAAGGTCGTGTGAAAACGTCGGAAGAAAAGCCGGAGAGCAGGTTGGCCAAAGCTGTCAAACTTTTATTAGATATTTCCTGCGGGTCCTGCCGGATCGATGGAGAAACTCGTCCTTCTTCGTCGACTTCACAGGTTCTCCGTCCTTCCGCACTTGCGTTCGCCATCCAAGATTCATCATTGTCAAAGCGCCCTTCCTTCTTTGTCGTCTGACCGGGTTTCCTTGTAATCGACCAGAAACTGTATAAAGGGTCCCTCCCTCTAACCTTATCTCAACACTCTGATATCCACTGACATTCAACTACGCCTTTCACTCCGCTAGGAACATAAAAATAGCCACTATATGATACCTTAAAATTATTAAAGAATTCTCGCGATGAATTTTATGTCTTTCTAGAAATTGTCCCTCTCGTGTATTTCCCGATGATTGCCATCTATTTCCCCGGATTTACCGGGTCAATTTGCTCGAGGGTAATTTTCGTGGGGGAAAGACCGGGCCCGTCTGGTCGATGCCATCTCTTGTCGTAATAATCTCTCTCGAGTAATCACGCATCTCGCGCGAGACGTAATGCACTCGGAAAGATGAAAGCAAGGGCAAACCGACGGACGGACGGACGGACGGACATATCTTCGCGAGAAACTCAGCCGACAGGCCCGTTTTAACTCGATTATTCATCGTCCGAGAGTCCGTTGGGAACCTCGAAGAGCCAAACGCGTCGCGTGATTTCACTTCGTTATCTCCGGCTGTCCCGTGTGCGTTCGGGGAGTCGACTGTCGTGTCGATTCCTCCCCCCTCCTCCACTCTCTTCCCGCTGCCGGAAATTGTAGATGCGAAGGAAACCTCGATCCCCCCTCCCGTCCTCGGCCGTGCGAATTCAGGAATTTTCGCTATCGTACGTGCGGCGAAATGGGCAAAACGACGAGGAAACCGAGGCGAAAGGGGACAAAGCCCGGGGAGAACGTCGAAATGGCGCCGGGATTGAAACTTAACTCAATACAGCGGGCTTTAAAACGCTATTGAGATAATACGCTGCACGAGAAAATTCCTTTCAGACGTTCTCAAACGCGAAACACTGCGCTCGCCTGGGGGGGAAGCTTCGCGCGGAATATTTTTCCGCCAATTCTTTTCCCCGAGGTTAGTGAATTTAAGCGGCAGGAAAATCTGCAGCTGAGTATGCAGGGACGAAGGGGCGAGTCTCGGAAGGACGACTCGTCTAAGGTTTTTTGCGGATATTAAAAGGATGAACCAGCCTCGCCAGTAATTTCCATCCACGAGCTGAAGTGTCCCGGAAGTCCTTGGCGAGGCATGCGGGGGGGAGCATTCCTCGATTCTCCGCCTTTATTTCTATGTCCCCCCGAATTCGGAAGGAACGTGCAGCGAAAGAAATGAGGCGATCTCAAGAGAAGAGAGAGAGGAAGGGGGGAGGAAGTGGCTCGTGGTACGAAAGCAGGTTTCCCGCTAACACCGTTGAGTCCCGCGCGTCTCTGAGTCCGGTAATTTCGCCGAGGCGGAAAATTCCGTCGGATCGGGTAATTCCACGCTCCCGTGGAGAAAAAGCACCGGCATCGCGGCCGCCGCCGGACAAAACCGAGCGGAAAGTCTCGGGGATCGAGCGCGTAACTCCCTCGCCAAGTCCGTCGGTTTCCTCTTAAATAAGTCCAGTGGGGGAGGGAAAAAAGCCGAGGGGCATTTTAAAACGATTTTTAAAGGCAACCGAGCCTACCCATTCGCGAATGATCCCCGGATCTTCGTCAGATCCCCTGAAGATTCTTTTTTGCGCGAAAATCATTTGGAAAGGACCGATCGTTCCTTAAACATTTAAACATTCCTTTGACAAGGCGACAATTTCGTAGCGTCAGTCGCGGGGGAGGGGACAAAATTCAGCGGTTTTACGTATCTACTGTGCGGTTGTTAGGCGTAATTGCGGTTACCGTGACCCCCTTGCGAGACATAATTACAAAGCTTTTGCGGGCCAGAGACTCGCGTCGCTGGCAATGTCACATTTTTACGAGCAATTTCGTGGCGATTTCTTCGCAATTATCAACTGTACAACGGGCATCGTTGGTCGGCGAAATTACACGAGTAATTACGCCTCCAGTCGTGAAACGTCGCGTTCCTCGCTGATCGGCGTTTATGTAAAACGTTTTCCGGATTACTCAGTCAATCGCGTAATCGACTGGCCTGTCGAGTAGACATTTGAGAGAAAAAACTCTGTTACAAAGTTAATTACGGCAGAGAAAAAGAGCCTCCGTCGTATGGTTTTATTGTACCGGCTGATGTAATGGTTGTCGATAATCCTTGAATGCGATTAACTCGTCCTGGCAGTTCCGCTTTTCTGCTCGCTCGTGTAATCTCGGAATTTTAATGGAAACGGAATGACGCTCGGCCAGATCGCAATTCAATTGAGGGAATTGCTGGCGTAATTAGACGGTCCAGCAGACCACTAATCGCGAAGGGCGACTCGATCGGCCTACGCGCGATTACTAAACCAAACAACCAGGCAAGCATACTCCGATTAATGGCCATCTATACATTTCGCCACCCCCTTCGGCGAATGGGTAATTGCCGTCTAACGGGCAACTTGCATCCTATGGGATGGCCATTGATTAACAATCGATCGAGATTCCCCATTCAATGCCATTCATGTCTCGGATGAAAATTTTAAATCAATACGTAAAACTGATAATGGAAAATATTTGACATTTTAATGGATTCTATTGATACTGTTGCATTTGAAATGTCCATGAGGTGATTTTAGGATTGGTGAATTTTGTTCCGCAGGTACGCCGATCGTACGTACAGAAATCACCCTCGAGGGTTAATCATTTACGGGCCTGCGACTGCGTCAAGTCTGCCAGGTATTAACGGGGTGGGCAATGTCTCCTCGTCGACGGTATCGTCGATCATCCGCGCCCTGCAGAATTCCTCGAGGCCTGAGGTCTCCCCCACCCGCGTTTCCGAGGAGCCATTACCCGGAAACACCACTGACAATAACGTCGGCCTCCAGAGATGTCCGCTCATCCCGCCGAACCTCGGTAAGTCAATACCCAAACCGTTCTAAACCTGTCACCTCCAGCGGAAGCTGTTAAAAATTCAGGAAATGATAAACGGGGCGTCGATCATAGACGATAAATTTTAACAAAATTTACTGAGTATTTTAAGCTGAGACCCAGTAACTATATGGTTCAATCTAGTTGTGTCTAGAGTATAGCTTCTTGCCCGTGGTTTCCGGGACTGTAGCTCTAGGCTGTCTAGGCTACTGGACTCGAGAGCCTAATCTAATTGGCTCTAGTGTGCAGACCACGGAGAATCTAGAACGCCCCGACCGAGCCCTAATCTCCCTGAGATTTCGTGCTCTGGAACGTGGCCAATCGATGAGCCGAATGTTCTTGCGGTTACAGTCGGTCCGGTGCTGGTCAGCAAGACTCCACCGGAGATGTCAGTCATGGAGAAGTCGTTTACCGAGTTGAAACCGGGCGGTCGGGGTTCTCCGAGTGACTGCGTCGCCCGTCATCGTGTGGCCATTATCATTCCCTTTCGCGACAGACCGCAGCATTTGCAGGCTCTACTCTACAACCTGCACCCGATTCTGCTGCGCCAGCAGATCGACTATCAGATCTTCGTCGTCGAGCAGGAAGGTGAGTACCTTAGATTTAGTTCGATAGAGGTCGCAAGGGTTAAGGGTGCCTTCGAGTGGTCTTCCTTTCTTCATTGATCGTTCGAGACGACCCCTAAGAAATTTCCTCCGTGTCGTTTTATGCAAACAGTCCTCTCCACGGAGATTGAGGAAGGCAAAATCTTGTCTGTAAAGGAGTTCTTCGTTTTGCACAATCAACCGTTTTGTAGGAAAGAAACTTATACAGGCAGAACTGTACAAGTGTGAGTCGATATTTTAAAGCGATTTATCGCAGTTCCTCGAACAGTTATTCTTCCAGCAGTGGCAGAAAAGAGGTAGAAGTGGTTTGAACGGTTCAAACTCCTTCCGACTTTTACCACCGAAATTGCTTCTCCCCGTGAACCCCTTCCCCTCTGTCCCCACTTGAAACCTCCCGGCGCACCGTCAACAGAAACTTGGGCTCGCCGTCTCGAATCTCCGATCTTCTCATTATTTCCCCGGCGCGTTGACAAGACAATTGCGGGCTTTAATTGCCCGGCGATTCTAGATAAAGTGTATTACCCACTCTTCCTTGGCGATAATTTCCCGGTGATTGACAGCCGTAGATAAGGTGAATTCGGTGTCGCGAAGACCGAGCGAACTGACACGGATCGTCTTGTAAGCCGTCTTCCGGAGTTTCTCGCTGACGGGCTTTGGGCAGAACTTGCCGGAGCTCCCGTAAGTCGAGCTTCGGCGTAATCCCTTTGCCAAGTAGACGTTGCACCGCGGCGCCGAGAAAATCACGTTGCCGAAGGGGCGAAACGGTTTGCCGGAAGACCGGCAAAATAAAAACTTTAATTGCCTTAATGGCCGTCGTTCCGTGTCTTCATTCCCAGGGGGGGAGGGGGGGATATTTTAAAATTCAAATACTCGATCCTCTGTCCTGAGGATCAACTCCGGGTCAGCCCGGAAGGCTGGGCTTTACATAATCGCTGTCACGCGGAATATTAATCTTCCCATTCCTCGGGTAATCCTCCTTGAATTCGCGTCGTTGCGAAATAACCGGTACCGTCGGACTCCGCCGACCGCTAGACAATTCTTCGTCAGTTTACCCACCGTTTGCCCCCTCCCCCGTCCCGAAGTAGTCCGTAATTCACCTTTCGACGGCGACCCAATGATTGATGAGCACCGCTGAGGAATTATGTAAGATCCCCGGGCCGTACTTGGAATACCGCGAGATCAGGAATTTCTCGGGGCAGGGTATTAAAAATGCAGGCGGAGCTGGTCGGTGGGGCAAAAAGCCCGAAGAGAGCGGACGCGCGGTAAAAGGGAGAGAAAGATAGGAAATTCGGCGGCGAAGGGGGAACGAAGAAGGGGGAGGGGCGTAATCAGGAGTGGCGGGAAGAATAAAAGGCGAAAAAAAGGACGGAGCTTTCTGCGGGAAACGGGAGATTGGATTCACCCTCGGAGCTTTTGGCCTTTCTTACTGTTCGACATGCACCTTGAATGTCAAAGGGGGTGTTGGGAGGGTGACTCGTTTGCAGCTGAAAAAACATGTCCCTTCTCAGCCTCAGGCGTCATCGTGCACTCCGAAATTTATTGTCCCCACCCCCTATCCCCCTTCCCCAAGACAGGTAATCTCATTTCATTGGCTTCCGAATGCCGTAACTCGATTCGCGAATAGAATTTCTCCTATTTTAAGAACCGCCAATCTTTTAGCCCGCGATATCTGACGATATGTGTTTGGCGTCTCTGAAGACGATAGAGGGATGTGTTCGTTTTAGAAACGTTCCCTCAAGCGCACTCGACTGACCCGAATGGAATCGTTTTAGCCCTCTCCTCTAAACCACCTCGGTTCTCGCTACGATATCGTTTCTCCGTCAAACGTCTATCCCCCCCTCCCCGTACCCCGCTGCAGGGATATCTGCCATCTTCGCTTTCAAGCTAAAAGGGACAGTTGAGTCATTCTTACGTCAGACCTGTCCGGGCCAATGTCGAAAGCAAAGGAGGGCGAACAAATGATCGGACTGGTGGATAAAAGGGAAAGGGGAAGGGGTGGAGGATGAAAGGAAGTATCAACGATTTGTCCTGGTCCCGGTGACCTTCGCACCCGCGTTTGTCATAGTCTTATCCTTAAATAGGAGAGCCTATAACCATTATCCCGGGGACGGGAAAGAGTTATCGCGGCAATTCGCCAGCGAAGACGAGGCCGGAGATAAAGTCGCTGACGTTAACCCCCACGTCATGGCAAGTCCGTTTTATACAGCCACTGGAAACGTTCAATTTCCCATGAATATAGCGCTTAATAATTCCTGCCATTATGCAACGAAATTTGTAATTAACCGAAAGTTTCACGGCTACTGCGAAACAATGCCTCCGCGGGACAAAGACAAAGAATTTGTTTGCCATTGTCCTTTTGAAATGAAATTCGTTATAATAATTACCCTCGAATAGAATGACGGGAATTGTCGCGAGATTTACGGGAAACCGAATTACGGCTGGTAAATGGATTGACATGGTTGCTCCGTAATCAAAAGAAATTGAGGCGAAGAAAGCCCTGAATTCACGATGCTCGGGAATTAATTAAATTCGGCGTTGCGCTGGAGAATCGTCACCGTAACAATAACTGCTCGGTGCTGAAGTCCATTAGCATTTATTACCGTTGCAAAATGCCCGGCAAGAGAGAAGATTTTAATAAACGTTTCCGTGTCCCCGTGCCCCCCTTACCCTCGGTCCTCTTATTATTCCGTCTTTTTCGTCGTTTCTTTTATTTCCGACTTACGATCCTCGTACAATGCGTTTCCTTTCCCATTTGCCTTCGTTTCTCTTGGGTGTCCTGCCGATTTCCGTCCCTTCGCCGGCAGCTGGCTTTTAATTCGTTTCTCCCCGGCTTTCCTCCTCTCTCGCCTTATCTCTTGGTCTTCCTTTTTGCCCTCCCCCCACTTCCCCCCACTGCCAGGGGGGTTGCGTCGACGGCGTTTCCTCCGGCGGAGCAGAAACGGCGGTTCCTTTTGTTCGACGACGGTGGCGCGGATATAAGGCCGACGCTCGTAAAAGCGGATTTCGATGGGACGTTTTTACGAGGGCGCCTGGAAAATCCGGCGCGTTTCCGGCCCGCAGAATCCGGGGAAAACGTGCGCGCGCGCGCCACGGGATTATAAAGGCCGGCGATGAGAGCGCGCGCGGTTGTCCACTCTTTCGGAATTATTCGAGTGGACGAAACTCCTGAGCAGATAAAACGGATGGTCCGTCCGCCGAGGGGTTCTTGCGACGCTTTAGAAATATCCGCCTTTCGCTTCTTTGGCCGTTTCAACGGACGGTCTTCATCTCCTAGCTCCCTTTCATTGCCGTACCACCCCTGAGACTTTTGCCTCGGTAAATAAATTCTACATTTTAATGGCGATCGGATTGACCCGTTAATCGGGGAATAAGAAGAGGCCTTTCGTGAAACGTCAACAGTACGAAATCAACTTTTCCCCCTCCACGGGGATCTGATTAACGGGCCGACCTTTTCGGCTAGACGAGATAATGGTCGGTCTTGAACTTCCCCCCGGATCTGAACGTTTCCGGCGCTCGTGAGAAAATTGCCTGGGCAATCTCGCTGCCGTCGCGGCGGGGAATAAGTCGGAAAGCCAAAGCCCGCAACGTACAGCGCCGGCTTATGATTAACGAGGGAAACTCGCTGAGCCAGAAACGCGTTCCCAGAAGACGAGATGAAAGAGGAATTACCTCGCGGGGAAAAGGAAAACCGCCTGTGCGGACGAGCAGAAGGCGCGCGAGGAGATAAGAAAAAGAAGTAAAGTAATAGCCGCTCATAACGGCCGGCAAAGAGAACAACGGAAACGTCGCTGCGAAATCAGAAAATTGCTCCGGCCAAACGACCGTTTACCTCTAGAATTTTCCTATTTTTTTTCTCCCCTCCTTTCCAGCCGCTGCTATTGCCAAAGAAGTACTCCTAACGAGTAAAGTTCGTGGGGAAGGACGAGAACGGTTTGCCGAGGTAATACAACGTTTTGTTGTGTCGGCAGAACAATTCTGCCGAGGCTCGTTCTCTTGGTTACTTCGTTAATTCGGGCTTTTACGAGCGCCGTTGAACCTCAACGTACTGCGATGCCTCCCTCCTCCTCCCCCCCCCCTCCGGGCGATCGATCGGCATTCGCGGGTCGTATTTGCACCGCCGTTTACATTCCGCGACAATAGCAATTAACCCTGCGCGCAGCTGACCAATCGATTCGTTTTCCAGTCGTTTCTGCCGCTGGTTCAAATGGCAAAAAGGACAACTCGAGCCACACTCGACGCTGCAATTAACGCCATTCTCCCATTATAACGGCGATTCAAGTGCCGACGGTAGTCGTGATTATCCGTCGAGGGTCCATTTATTTCGTCTACAATGACGCCTTGAAAGATTCCACTCGTTCCTCGATCGTTCTTATACCCCCACACCCCCGCTATTGGTTGCATAAGCAATCTCTGTCGCGAGTTTCACCCTCTCTTCGACCCCGAAAGAATTCTTCTCCGCGATATTTTAGCCTCTGTCCCAGACAAGCCTTTCTTACGCGCCTCGAACGATAACTCGAGAGCAGCGAGTTTCCTCTTCCGCTCGAATCTCGCGAAGGGGGAATTTCTCCGAAGCGGTGGCTGAATTCGCTCGACTGTCTCCAAAGGGGCAGAGGGAGGGGGGTATAGGGTGCGCGGAGACGGAGTGGTTTATCGTGGAACTTCAATATTGCAGCCGATGAAATAGAGACGCCTGTACGGTGCGCTAGGTCTCTTATTTATGTATCTCGCGTATAGGGTATCACGAAAGCACGTTGGACGGATTGCTCGGATCGCGTAGACACACTTCCCCGAGCTATTGAATTGGCGAACGCGCCTCGATAAGTCGAACCCGATTTACGGCATCGTTATCGAAGAAGATTGCGGCCCTTTCGTTCCATTCAACCGAGCCTTCCACATCATACGCCTCAAACCATTTTCGTGTAACTCGTTTTCCTCTAAAACTCTTTTAAATAATCCGATAGCTACAACCGTGCGGGGCTCAAGACCCGGATTCTTTATTATACTCTGGCTGCTGGCATTTCCGAGGCATACCGCTGGCAAATATGGTTCTGTAACCCCCTGGAAAGGGGATGGTGCCGGTGCGAAGGAGGATAGAAAAAGTTGCCTCTAAGTTCCTACAGCGACGGCCCACTTTCCACGACGTCCTCGAACGCTGCGGGGGATTTAATGGGAGGGATAAGATGCGAAAGTTTTAATTGAGCCGGCGCCGGGGCGAAAGTCCCCGCCCTGCCAACCACCCTGCTAACCTGCTTCCAGCAGCAAAGGGGGAGAACCACGAAGCAAGATAGTATAATAGCATTGTCCGGAATTATAGTCTACAATATTTTTCCTTACAAGATTGAGTATCTTGCCTGAAGACCTATGAAATCGACACCGATTGGGTGTTGCCTTTATCTCCCTCGTATTCAATAAATTACTTGTAAGAAGGGTGGACATTGAATTTATTTTTCGCATGGGCCAGGCATCCCCTGTTATTGCTTGCCGATATCCCTCGTATTATTGGACAGTAAATTCGATATTTGTCTTTTTTTGCGCAAGGACGGAGCCTAATTCGTGGGACACGTAGAAACGAAATTCGGGGGAGTTTTAGGCTTGCCCCTCGGTCCACCCTCGAAGATATTGATTTCGAGAGTAATTCAGACCGATGAATCCGCAATCTGACCCTAACTAAGCACAACGCTCATCCACGCCCAGTAGGTGTTCCCTTTTACGAGCTGCCCGAAGTTTTCAGGCCCGGGTAATCCAGCTAATCCGAAATAAAGGTCGTTCAACTAAGATCAGTGTTCCTCGCGAATTGGGGGAGTCGGGAACAAGTTCGAAAGCGATTCTACATCGTTAGGGCTTAAATGGGGATCATATCTTTTGCCTTTAATCGTCGACGAACGATCCTACGACCCTAGAAAGCTTTTCCTTTTGCCCAATTAACGTGTCAGCTGCGTGCTATCCATTCAACAACGTCGTTAATGGCCCAGAAATTCAGCCGTTAGGTTCAGTGCCTTATTTGCATTGGAACGTGCCATAGAGAATTCCAATCAAGTGGCTTATCGAATTTACATGTGGAGGGGGGCATTACAAAGCCAGGCGTTCCGCCAAGTATACTTTTAATCGTTGAACCTTCTCGCGTTCTGTGGATTAACGATAGATTTCTTGGGTTTTCAGGTAACGGGGCCTTCAATCGAGCAATGCTAATGAACGTCGGCTACGTCGAAGCTCTCAAGGAGAGGACGTTCGATTGTTTCATCTTCCACGACGTTGACCTGCTGCCCGAGGACGACAGGAATTTGTACACCTGTCCAGAACAGCCCCGACACATGTCGGTGGCTGTCGACAAATTCAAGTACAGGTACTTACAATCCCAGCCCCCAATATTTCTCCTGAACTTTTGACCTTTCCTCGTGGAGCCAAGTTATTACTTGAAATTTACGTTGGGTATTTCAGATTGCCCTACGCCGACCTGTTCGGCGGAGTCTCGGCAATGTCCCGGGACCAATTCCGATTGGTGAACGGCTTCAGCAACGTCTTTTGGGGCTGGGGCGGTGAGGACGACGACATGGCCAATCGCATAAAGGCACGCGGGCTACACATCTCACGTTACCCAGCCAACGTTGCGCGCTACAAAATGCTCACGCACAAGAAGGAGAAGGCCAATCCAAAGAGGTTCGTACAATCCCTACTTCCTTTCAAAACGAAGTCCCACAATCGTGAAGTTTAGAATCCTTGACAAGTTAATAAAAGTTCATTCTAACTACTGTTGTCGTTGCGATGGTTCTAGGTACGAGTTCCTGAAGTCCGGTAAGAAGAGGTTCGCCACTGACGGGTTGAGTAATCTCCAGTACGAGCTTATCGACAAGCAAAAACCGAAGCTGTACACGTGGCTCCTCGTAAGACTGACTCCGCCACAGCCCAGCTGATGGCTGTCCTGGATCGGATGAAGGCTCTTTCGGAACTGCCTCGTCTGACGTGCTACTTCTCCAAAATATCATCGTGCTGATTCATCGTCAAAGTCTCATATTCCTGGACACTTTCTACACGGGCAAAAGAATCCTTGCTCTCCCTAGAATTCCCTGAGTAACTCAATTGTCAGGTTTACATTATTTCCCTGAATTCGGCAGCTTGCGTTGAATTTTTTTGGCCGTGTAGGAAGAAGGTCCAGTCGAAATGGTCCAGTTAAAGATAACGGCGGTAAGGACCGATGCTGCTGTTCTGTAAAATAATCTGCGAATCATTGTGCGGGTCCGATGGATCGAAATGAGGGATTTCTCGGCGAACTCGCGAAAACCAATGGCCATTTGCGGCCGTCGACGCCATCGTTCATCTTAGTGCGACGACCTAGTGGCGTGAGAATCCGCGAGCACGAGAGAAACGTTGTTACGTGATATATTTTTATTCCTCATATTTTTTTATCGCGACGATGTAGGTAGGAATGCGTGTAGATTGTAGAGCGAAACCGAAACTGGCAGATGTCATATGGTATTCCTTTTCCGTAGTTTTCCCTCGAAAGCTGAGAACATAATTGCTACGTACAACCACCCACGTTTGAAATCTGCCAGCTTCGGGCTTATGAATGTAGCGTACAAGCTGACGTGCCAAAAATGAGATAATTGTGGGGAGATCGGGGAGTCGAAGCTTCTCAGCGTTTTTGAGGAAACCAGGCGCACGCGAGCCAATTCTTTCATACCGTTAGAATTTCGACGAAATCCTCGTTACACTGTAATTAACGTAGACTTGTATGAAAAGCAGATTAGCACACGAGCCAGCGGAGTATGAAGTTTGAGTGCACAGAACTGCTTATCTGCATTGTTTCGGACAATATTGGCTCTTGGTAAAATTACTTATTAACTAAACAGCCTGCGGAAATGCCGACAATATTGTATTTACCTAGCAAAATGTAACTGCGAAGTTACAAGGTTTGTCGTCAGGTCTGTCGCCCTTCAACGGCAAGTTTTCTTTGCAATTTACGATCATTTGATATAATTTCCGGCATCCGGTATCCTGTCATACTTTTTCAACGTATTCGGATTTGCCCTTGTAAGTAAACGAAGGACGACGGATTTTCACAACATGCCCGATGTTATTATTTAATCGACTATGTACATTTCGACAGTCTATCGGACAGTAATGCAGGTTCTTATTAGAGACTAGAGCGTGTTTATAGATGAAGTAAAACCATTCGCGTGCTCCGTCGTTTGTATAGATTCACAGTGAACTAAGTACATTCCAAATCGAAAAAAGTGGGAAAAGGAGGCTTATTTTTTTATCTAACGCAAAAACCATGAGTTGAAAAGGTGCGTTAGAAAAGGGATTTCGTTGAATCGAGAGAAGTTGGGATAATGACGAGAATACATTCTAATGAAACGTGCTTTCGTCACTAACCGAACAGCTTTTTGTTTGAGTTATAACTCTATTGTTTTAGTTGAGATCGTTGACTTAGTTGTAAAGCGTTTTATTCTTGATTGTCAACTTGTTATTGGCATGGCGGTCTCTCGAACGAGAAGAAATGTACTTAAAAAACGCGAGAAAGTGTCGGAACACCTATATACCTTAAATTATATTCCCTGTTTGACGGTTAACACACGTGTCTAGATAGCCGTGTTGGGCGAAGTCGAAGGCACGCAGCGAAGCGAAGGGATTTACGTGGAAATGATAGCCAAACGGATTACATATCACGTGTACCATATGTTTAATCGTACGTGCAGCTGCACTTTGTCGTGTCAACGACGAATACTTAAGCGTTTGAACGCGACGGCGAAGGGCTGTGATTTAATGCACTCTCCTTGCGACGATGACGAATCGAGGAACTTCGACAGGGTCGAAGAGTAAGGAATGTGAGTTGCCGTTTCATGCGTGAAACACGCCGAACCATGTACACTGTTGCAAAAAAATCCAACATGGATATACACGTGTAAATAAAACTTTGAATCTACGATTAGGTTTAAACTAATGCATGCGACTGTAATGTATACGGTTCAAAAAGTCCTGTTATATTTACTGAAAACGGGTGTGAGCTTCCTGAATTCGACTCAACACGTTCCACATCGAATCTCAGAAACTTGAGGAAAGAAATACTCATTTGTGGAGAAACTCAGAGACGTTTTCATGAAGTAGAATAGGAAATTTTTATTATACACGGCAAGTCGATATTGGTTTACTTAATTTTTAACGAAATAGATGAAGAAATATAGATCGATCGGTAAAAGTACGAAAACGACAGAATGCCCGTACGATTCTGCAGTGACTTCCACTCATTTCTACGCCGTACCATACCCTATCGTTATCGAGGCATTAGGGTCAACCCTCCTGGTTAAGTAAATCGCTGTGAGTGATTTTTATTAGCCGATCGGAAAGTCCAGACCGCCCCGCCGCGTAAGAACTCAAATCAATACTATTGAAAATAAATTCCATTAACGGTAAATACAATAACGGATATCCATGTTGAAAATCGATTTTAGTTCTTCATCGACATGACTACATTTATTTTTTTCATCGGTTCTCACGCGACGGTCGTGTCTTTTATTACCAATCAGCAAAGACAGATAGTGATTAAAGATTGTATAGCACGTAAGATAACGATTAAGTATTTATATGGTAATAAGTGATAGTTCGACTTAAGATATTGTACAATGGTACATGATATCTGAAGGACGGTATGAATGTCCGTTGGCAAGAGAACTCAGAACCTCTAAGAAACATACGCGAAGATTATACAACTCCTACGGACAAATTTTTGGAAAATGACATCTATAGTATGAATTCCTTTGTTTGTCGACATTAGAAGTGGATTATCGCAGGGTCTTCACAGTTGCGTTTCGATGAGAAATATCATCGCGATCGTAACGATTCCTCTCTTTTCGATTTGTAAGAATTGGGAACATTCGGTTCGCAACTGAGTAATAAAGCTCGTCGTGTAATAAAACAATAAAATCTGTTAAACTCCAAGCAGTTTTTTTATTCCAACTTCCAAACAGTTGTACAATTTTAACCCTCGAAGTACATTTTAATCATGATTGACCAGTCGATGTGACGGAATAATTTCTTTATTCAAATGAAGCTCTGAGACAGCGAGGTCAGCGTAAACCTTGTTTATTGTCTGACACAGGTCCATTTCAGAATCAGAGAGCTAAGCTTGAGATGTATGCCAAAGTTGAGCAACAATTAAAACAGTCTGGAGAACAATAAACAGTCATTAATTCAATGACAACAATGATTAATTCAATAATAACATACCTGGCATACTTCTTTCGGCAACCAATAAATTACCGTCCTCCTTTCCCCTGTCACTAAAGATTTTCTTGACCGCTCTCCTTCGTCGGTATTCGCCCACAATTGGCCAGTCCTGTTGATACCTGATAATACTACCTCTCCAAAGTCGTTTCGCTGGCTCAGTAGATCCTCTACATATTTCTCTCCCTCTTCAAAATCTACGCAAACTTGTATAGAATATATGTAGTATGTATCCATTACATATACCATATACGTACTACAAATACGTATTTAATAAACGTATTTTAACGCATTTTAAGACATCTTAATGCATTTTCGATTCATTTTCAACGCATTTTAACGGATTTTTAGCAAACTTTAATGTACTTCCACGCACTATTGACGTACTTTAACATTTTTCACACATCATAGCTCATTCTTAATAGACGTTAATGTATATTCACGCAGTATTGACATATTTTAACATATTTTCACGAAGTATAGCGCATTGTTAACGTATGACAACGCATTTTTATGCGTTTTGATCGTATTTTAATCTATTTTAACTCATTTCCACGCATTTTAATGCACATTAATGTACTTTCACGCAATGTTGACGTACTTTAACACATTTTCACGCATTATAACTCACTCTTATCTTATTTTAACATATTTTGACGCAATATAACAGGTTTTAATTCATTTTTAACGTATTTCGTCGCATTTTAACGAATTTTCAACGCAATTTAATGGATTTTAATGCATCCTTAACGTATTTTATCGTATTTTAACGCATGTCAATGGATTTTAATGCATTTTTAACGTATATTATCGTATTTCAACGCATTTTAATGGATTTTAATGCATTTTTAACGTATATTATCGTATTTCAACGCATTTTAATGAATTTTAATGCATTTTTAACGTATATTATCGTATTTCAACGCACTTTAATGGATTTTAATGAATTTTAATGCATTTTTAACGTATATTATCGTATTTCAACGCATTTTAATGGATTTTAATGCATTTTTAACGTATATTATCGTATTTCAACGCACTTTAATGGATTTTAATGAATTTTAATGCATTTTTAACGTATATTATCGTATTTCAACGCATTTTAATGGATTTTAATGCATTTTTAACGTATATTATCGCATTTCAACGCATTTTAATGGATTTTAATGCATTTTTAACGTATATTATCGTATTTCAACGCATTTTAATGGATTTTAATGCTATTTTAACGTATTTTATCGTATTTCAACGCACTTTAATGGATTTTAATGAATTTTAATGCATTTTTAACGTATATTATCGTATTTCAACGCATTTTAATGGATTTTAATGCATTTTTAACGTATATTATCGTATTTCAACGCATTTTAATGGATTTTAATGCATTTTTAACGTATATTATCGTATTTCAACGCATTTTAATGGATTTTAATGCTATTTTAACGTATTTTATCGTATTTCAACGCACTTTAATGGATTTTAATGAATTTTAATGCATTTTTAACGTATATTATCGTATTTCAACGCATTTTAATGGATTTTAATGCATTTTTAACGTATATTATCGCATTTCAACGCATTTTAATGGATTTTAATGCATTTTTAACGTATATTATCGTATTTCAACGCATTTTAATGAATTTTAATGCATTTTTAACGTATATTATCGTATTTCAACGCATTTTAATGGATTTTAATGCATTTTTAACGTATATTATCGCATTTCAACGCATTTCAATGGATTTTAATGCATTTTTAACGTATATTATCGTATTTCAACGCATTTTAATGGATTTTAATGCATTTTAATGCATTTTTAACGTATATTATCGTATTTCAACGCATTTTAATGGATTTTAATGCATTTTTAACATTATCGCATTTCAACGCATTTTAATGGATTTTAATGCATTTTTAACGAATATTATCGTATTTTAACGCATTTTAATGGATTTTAATGCTATTTTAACGTATTTTATCGTATTTCAACGCATTTTAATGCATTTTTAACGTATATTATCGTATTTCAACGCATTTTAACGGATTTTAATGCATTTTTAACGTATTTTATCGTATTTCAACGCATTTTAATGGATTTTAATGCATTTTTAACGTATATTATCGTATTTTAATGCATTTTTAACGTATTTTATCGTATTTCAACGCATTTTAATGGATTTTAATGCATTTTTAACGTATATTATCGTATTTCAACGCACTTTAATCGATTTTAATGAATTTTAATGCATTTTTAACGTATATTATCGTATTTCAACGCATTTTAATGCATTTTAATGCATTTTTAACGTATTTTATCGTATTTCAACGCATTTTAATGGATTTTAATGCATTTTTAACGTATATTATCGCATTTCAACGCATTTTAATGGATTTTAATGCATTTTTAACGAATATTATCGTATTTTAACGCATTTTAATGGATTTTAATGCTATTTTAACGTATTTTATCGTATTTCAACGCATTTTAATGCATTTTTAACGTATATTATCGTATTTCAACGCATTTTAATGGATTTTAATGCATTTTTAACGTATTTTATCGTATTTCAACGCATTTTAATGGAATTTAATGCTAATTTCAGTTTCTTTATTTTTTTCTGCTAGTATAGTAGTTTTTTCTGGCTAGTATAGTAGTTTTTTCTGGGTAGTATAGTAGTTTTTTCTGCTAGTATAGTAGTTTTTTCTGGGTAGTATAGTAGTTTTTTCTGCTAGTATAGTAGTTTCTTTGCTAGTATAGTAGTTTTTTCTGGCCAGTATAGTAGTTTTTCTGGCTAGTATAGTAGTTTTTTCTGCTAGTATAGTAGCCAGAAAAAACTACTATACTAGCAGAAAAAACTACTATACCAGCAGAAAAAACTACTATACTAGCAGAAAAAACTACTATACTACCCAGAAAAAACTACTATACTAGCCAGAAAAACTACTATACTAGCCAGAAAAAACTACTATACCAGCAGAAAAAACTACTATACTATCCAGAAAAAACTACTATACTACCCAGAAAAAACTACTATACTAGCAGAAAAAACTACTATACTAGCCAAAAAAAACTACTATACTAGCCAAAAAAAACTACTATACTAGCAAAAAAACTACTATACTAGCAGAAAAAACGACTATACTAGCAGAAAAAACTACTATACTAGCAGAAAAAACTACTATACTAGCCAAAAAAAACTACTATACTAGCAAAAAAACTACTATACTAGCAGAAAAAACTACTATACTAGCAGAAAAAATTAAAGAAACTGAAATTAGCATTAAAATCCATTAAAATGCGTAGAAATACGATAAAATACGTTAAAAATGCATTAAAATCCATTAAAATGTGTTGAAATACGATAATATACGTTAAAAATGCATTAAAATCCTTTAAAATACGTTGAAATACTATAAAATACGATAAAATAGCATCAAAATCCATTAAACAGCGTTGAAATACGATAAAATACGTTAAAAATGCATTAAAATCCATTAAAATGCGTTGAAATACGATAAAATACGTTAAAATAGCATTAAAATCCATTAAAATGCGTTGAAATACGATAAAATACGTTAAAATAGCATTAAAATCCATTAAAATGCGTTGAAATACGATAAAATACGTTAAAATAGCATTAAAATCCATTAAAATGCGTTGAAATACGATAAAATACGTTAAAATAGCATTAAAATCCATTAAAGTGCGTTGAAATACGATAAAATACGTTAAAAATGCATTAAAATCCATTAAAGTGCGTTGAAATACGATAATATACGTTAAAAATGCATTAAAATCCATTAAAGTGCGTTGAAATACGATAATATACGTTAAAAATGCATTAAAATCCATTAAAATGCGTTGAAATACGATAAAATACAATGTGCTACGAGTATATAATACGTATATAATATATATATTACGTATACAGCATATATAATAGGTATATAGTACGTATGTTACATATATAGTACGTATATAGCATATATAATATATATATAGTACGTATGTTACATATATAGTACGTATATAGCATATATAATATATATATAGTACGTATGTTACATATATAGTACGTATATAGCATATATAATGGGTATATAGTACGTATGTTACATATATAGTACGTATATAGCATATATAATGGGTATATAGTACGTATGTTACATATATAGTACGTATATAGCATATATAATAGGTATATAGTACGTATGTTACATATATAGTACGTATATAGCATATATAATGGGTATATAGTACGTATGTTACATATATAGTACGTATATAGCATATATAATGGGTATATAGTACGTATGTTACATATATAGTACGTATATAGCATATATAATGGGTATATAGTACGTATGTTACATATATAGTACGTATATAGCATATATAATGGGTATATAGTACGTATGTTACATATATAGTACGTATATAGCATATATAATAGGTATATAGTACGTATGTTACATATATAGTACGTATATAGCATATATAATAGGTATATAGTACGTATGTTACATATATAGTACGTATATAGCATATATAATGGGTATATAGTACGTATGTTACATATATAGTACGTATATAGCATATATAATGGGTATATAGTACGTATGTTACATATATAGTACGTATATAGCATATATAATAGGTATATAGTACGTATGTTACATATATAGTACGTATATAGCATATATAATGGGTATATAGTACGTATGTTACATATATAGTACGTATATAGCATATATAATGGGTATATAGTACGTATGTTACATATATAGTACGTATATAGCATATATAATGGGTATATAGTACGTATGTTACATATATAGTACGTATATAGCATATATAATGGGTATATAGTACGTATGTTACATATATAGTACGTATATAGCATATATAATGGGTATATAGTACGTATGTTACATATATAGTACGTATATAGCATATATAATGGGTATATAGTACGTATGTTACATATATAGTACGTATATAGCATATATAATGGGTATATAGTACGTATGTTACATATATAGTACGTATATAGCATATATAATAGGTATATAGTACGTATGTTACATATATAGTACGTATATAGCTTATATAATAGGTATATAGTACGTATGTTACATATATAGTACGTATATAGCATATATAATAGGTATATAGTACGTATGTTACATATATAGTACGTATATAGCATATATAATAGGTATATAGTACGTATGTTACATATATAGTACGTATATAGCATATATAATAGGTATATAGTACGTATGTTACATATATAGTACGTATATAGCATATATAATAGGTATATAGTACGTATGTTACATATATAGTACGTATATAGCATATATAATAGGTATATAGTACGTATGTTACATATATAGTACGTATATCGCATATATAATAGGTATATAGTACGTATGTTACATATATAGTACGTATATAGCATATATAATAGGTATATAGTACGCATGTTACATATATAGTACGTATATTATGTATATAGGACGTGTGTTGTGCATGCGCTATAGTGCACGAAAGATGACCGAAAGATGACCGAAAGATGACCGAAAAATGACCGAAAAATGTTTTAATTTTAAGTTAGTTTTATTTAACGGGGCAAGTCTAGCGATTGCAGATTCGTTACCGATAATGTACACGAATGTAAATTAAGAATTGTGATAATCAGTCTAGCGATTACAGATTGGTTACCGACGTCCTACACGGATTTAAATTGAGAACGGTGATAATCAGTCTAGCGATTACAGATCGGTTACCGATGTTCTACACGGATGTAAATTGAGAACGGTAATAATCAGTCTAGCGATTGCAGATCAGTTACCGATAATGTACACGAATGTAAATTGAGAATTGTGATAATCAGTCTAGCGATTGCAGATTGGTTACCGACGTCCTACACGCATGTAAATTGAGAATTGTGATAATCAGTCTAGCGATTACAGATTGGTTACCGACGTCCTACACGGATTTAAATTGAGAACGGTGATAATCAGTCTAGCGATTACAGATCGGTTACCGATGTTCTACACGGATGTAAATTGAGAACGGTAATAATCAGTCTAGCGATTGCAGATCAGTTACCGATAATGTACACGAATGTAAATTGAGAATTGTGATAATCAGTCTAGCGATTGCAGATTGGTTACCGACGTCCTACACGAATGTAAATTGAGAATTGTGATAATCAGTCTAGCGATTGCAGATCAGTTACCGATAATGTACACGAATGTAAATTGAGAATTGTGATAATCAGTCTAGCGATTGCAGATTGGTTACCGACGTCCTACACGAATGTAAATTGAGAATTGTGATAATCAGTCTAGCGATTGCAGATTGGTTACCGATAATGTACACGAATGTAAATTGAGAATTGTGATAATCAGTCTAGCGATTGCAGATCAGTTACCGATAATGTACACGAATGTAAATTGAGAATTGTGATAATCAGTCTAGCGATTGCAGATTGGTTACCGACGTCCTACACGAATGTAAATTGAGAATTGTGATAATCAGTCTAGCGATTACAGATTGGTTACCGACGTCCTACACGAATGTAAATTGAGAACTGTGATAATCAGTCTAGCGATTACAGATTGGTTACCGACGTCCTACACGAATGTAAATTGAGAACTGTGATAATCAGTCTAGCGATTACAGATTGGTTACCGACGTCCTACACGGATTTAAATTGAGAACGGTGATAATCAGTCTACTGATTACCGACAGAATACCAAAATGTTTAATTGAACATACAATTTTTAATACGTTAAAATATATTGAAAATGCATTAGAACATTAAAAATTGTATGAAAATGCTTTAAAATAGATTAGAACGTTTAGAAATGCATTAAAATTGATTAAAATGTGTTGAAATAGGTTAGAATGCGTTAAAAATGTATTGAAACGCGTTAAAATATGGTAGAATATTTAGAAATGCATTAAAATGTGTTGATATAGGTTAGGATATTTTAAAATGCATTAAAATGTGTTAAAATCGGTTAGGACATGTTAAAAATGTATTGAAATGCGTTAAAATGCGTTGAAATAGGTTGAAAATGGATTAAGATGCATTAAGATGCGTTAAGATGCGTTAGAATGTGTTAAAATGCGTTAAAATACGTTAATATATTATATACGTTTATTACTTGTATGGTACGTATGCGTTGTCATCCTATACTGCTCCCGGACCATAACATTGGACGTAACACGAAAATGAGGTGACACAAAAATATATTGTATGAGTGGTCTATCCCTGTACGACACTGTTCTTTTATTTAGAAAATGTCAGTGTATAATTAACCATTCAAGTGGGGAAAGTGATTAAGTACAGGCGTTTCTTTCATACATAATTAATTAAAAAACATATAATTATACATACTTATTAATCAGGGTAATGTATGGTGGAAAATGACAAGCCCAAGTTTTTCGTCTTTTCAAACATCAATTTAAATAACCAATAATTCATTTGCATACAACATGGTATATCTCATTTAATATTAAAATTAAAATTTATAAATCATGCATATAAAAAGTGTGTGTAGTTCTTTATTCCCTTATAATCCATTGCATGTACACGTTACAGGCCTATAGGTACAGACGGGCTAAAGAAAACGTCGGATCGACAGCGCTTCCCTTTATTTCTCTTCTTAAACCAACGGCGTGATTTGAGCATCGGTTCCTCGATTTTCCTGTTAACGCGGCACACGCTCCAAATGCAGATAAGTCGGGATGAAATTGCGGATTCGTTGAGAAGGTTCGAGCGACACAGTCGGGCCGAACGATTGGCAAAACCAAAAGTCCTTGACGTTAATGCATTTTACCTCAAAGTATATTACATGCCAAAGATAAAAATAAATTACTCATGAATTACAACTTAATTGTCGAAGATCAGGCGACAAGTTTTTTGGAATTCTTTTGAAAGATTAATTGGATATTATTATCCTGTGCATCGTGAACTTTGCTACGTTACCGTCGCGCTATTTGCAAACGGTTGCTTCGCCGTCGGCCTTTATTTCTGTCTTTCTATGATTTGAGGGAATAAAGGGGATGCCTAGACACCCAAAGAAGTACAGTCGATAGTACGACTTGACAGATTGGTGTATCGTGGAAGGCTAAGAGCTAACGATCTATCCTCACCGGACGGCGAGACAGAAGTTACGAAGACGAAATCATCGCCCACCGCAATCTGGCCCGGCTTATTCAAGTGATCCTCAAGCTAATTCAAAACTTTCACCAGA
Organism: Hedychridium roseum; assembly: GCA_963989215.1. Lineage (NCBI taxonomy): Eukaryota > Metazoa > Arthropoda > Insecta > Hymenoptera > Chrysididae > Hedychridium > Hedychridium roseum. Next base: position 8,325,706 of record OZ022312.1, on the reverse strand, counting down.
ATCATCAACGACATTTTCATTATACTCGTCAAGGGCCTTCCGTTGGATATTTTTAAATATTAGATCGTTTAACCGGACCAGGTATACGTCCCTTCGGCGACATTTCCTCTTCGAGTCAGCCTCTGAATTTCCATTCACGAAAGTTAGAACGAGACGGACACGACTGTTCGACAATCGTGAACGACCTTGAAAAGTTTAGGAACCCCTCGTCAGTCTAGACTAGTATCCACCCTATCGTCGGCTGAAGACTAAAGTGTAACGGCGTGTATACTCGTCTCATCGTCTATAAGTGTACCAATGATACAGGGCTGTCCTTTCTTTCCTTTTCCCATCCGTGTATTCTCGATCTCGCTTTCTTTCCCTCTCTCTCTCTCTCTCTCTTTCTCTCTCACACGCACACTCTTTGCCATGTTTCCTGAGCGTCTTACCCTCTCATTCACTGAACCTTGCCAGATTCAACACGTACAAGTGACAATAATACTCATCATAGTATGTGTTTATATAATCACTGCAATGATAATAGCAATAATAATGATAATAACTGTAATAATAAAAATCACCGTTTCTTTTTTCATCATCAGCATATAATCGTCGCCCTTTCGTGCGCTCGTCGTTTTACACAATTTTATTTATAATATTTATACCGTGGTGTATGTACGTGGGTCTGTGGCGCGTCTGTATGCATGTGTGTGTCCGTGGATCGTACAATTACATCGTATCGCCGTGATAGTATAATTATTACATTACAATCATACTTATATTCACAAATTAATCACTCGTGTCACCATGTCGCGAGAAACGATATACGCAATATTCATTATTGTTACGGTTCTGCCGTTATCGTTAAGATAATTATAATTATTATTGTTTGTTAATTGTATGTACAGAAGAGGTATATATTCAATAATTATTAATGTATTATTATATATATTTATATTTATATATAATAATTTAGGTTTACGCTTCACATGACTACTGTGGGTACGACCTGCTGTTTTTTCCCCTAAACTGACTCACACTTCCACCATCTCCTCCTCCCCCTTCCTCATTTCCTCTCACTCTCTCACACTCTCCCCCTCGCGCGCGCGTTCACCTTTCTCTCCCTCCCTGTCGCACTTCTATTACTTATTACCCCCTCGTTAAGTGTTTGCCCGCTGGAGAGATCGACGACGAGTACCGTACGCGAAATATACAAAAACAACTTCGTGCGTCCGGCTGCCGTCGGCGCCACGGCTTTTCCTCCGATCGTCGCTGGCGATCGATGTATAAAAAAAAAGAGAAGCTGCGAGGACCACGTCTGGAAAAGGTTTTATTAAAAGTTGGCAAGACGCCGCCTGTTTCGTACGTTTCTCGGGCCCGCGCGAATTTTATTGCTTTGTCGATTAAGAAGCGAGGAAAAGCACAGTGAGAAATACGCGCCACCGGTTTATCGTTGACCTTGGCCAGCGGGGCGCGGATTGGGTCGATGATGGACGGGTGGCGGGTAGTTTTGTGGCGAGATTTTCAAACTCGACGGAGAGACGCACGTGGACGAGCGGATAGACATGCCTGCTCCTCGGCGCGATGAGAAACGAAAGACCGGCTCACAGTGGAGCGGCATTCTCTCTAAATCTCGGTAGACGCGAGGCCGATGGCCTCGTACAGAGGCCAACGGGCCTCCGCCGGCGCTACGTTCTAATTGCGAAGGAACGGGTTCGATAACGACCTATAAATCTACCCTATGTTTTTTTCCCTTTAATCTAGAAGCTACACGTATGTGTGTGTGTGTGTACGTCTGCGTATGTTTTTTCTCGTTTTTTCCTCACGTACTAAGGACTAATTTAAACTAAGAATGTCGCTATACGCAATCTACCTCACTGCTAAGTTCAGCACATGGACATTATTATTTTCTTTTCATTTTCTTTGTTTTTCGTGTCTCCCCCTCTACTTTACGAGACGCACTCTTTTCACCAGTCTCTCCCGCACTTTCTCTCCCTCGCACTCTCTCACTCTCGCGTTTCCGTTTTATCGATCATCCTCCACTCCCACTCGTCGATCGCTCAAAATATTCGGCTTTGTGTCTGCCCCTTAATCGAGCTAAGAAACGGATTATTATTAGCTTCACTCGTTAACCGATTAATTATCATTGATTATTCTTAACCGTTATAATTCTTATCGTTATGTATTTTTTCCCTCGGTGTTTCAACTGTTTACGCCTATTTATACCAAATCTCGTTCGCCGGGCTTCAGAAGCGATTCGCGCCAAGAATCAACGAGCAGCAAGAAATTTTTGATTGACGAGAGAAATGGAAATATTTCGAATCTCGCGATAGGGAAGAGAACAATTCCTTTGACCTTCGAATAGACAGACAACCGAGCAACGATCCTTCCGAAACCCGGTTCTTTTGTTTTTCGTTAGCACATGCTTATATCACTTTAACCGCGTAGTTCGGCGCGCAGCCCAGAAACCTTGGGGAATTGCAGCCCGTGTTTGCCGACCAACGTCTTCTCCTTTTTACAATAGAAAGAACGCGAGAGGCGGGTCACCGTTCCATGGGGGATTTCATAACATTGTGCTTGGCTCGTGGAGCTGGACGAATTTCAAATGAGGCGCTCGGCAGAGCCTCGGCGAGGTTCTTTACAGCGCGAAGGAAAGAGAGCGGCGTTTCGTGTGGAAAAATAGTTGGATCTCTCGTGGAGCAACCGTCGACGGCCTAGGGCTAGATTTCTTCTGCCCCTTTTCCCCCCTCCCCCCCGTCTACCCGACGACGGAGAACGACACCCTGATTATCATGTATAAAACACGCGGGGCGGGTACAGCGGCCCGCGATAGAGCTAACTTTATGTATGCTAAGTAGCGTCTGCCGGTTAATTATAATTGACTTTACGTTCCTTAACACGGCAAGGGCCTGAAATTGTCCGGCGAATGCGGAGGAACAAAGGATTCTTTCCAATCGTTTCAACGACGACTCAGTAATTCCCAAGTCAATGTCAACAATGCTTGTACTTCTTGACGCGTTTGTTCAGCACTTTGAGTTGTTTAGTCGTCCGTCGAAAGGCAATAGCAAAGAATCGTCAGTTGCCTGAGCCGCCACGTAACTTCAATCTCGTAGAAATATCGATTAGTCTCTCCCCTGTTAACGTACCGGTTTCTCCCTTCTTCCTCCGTCAAATGACATGTACAACGTCTCGCGTAATAGCGGCCGAAAATATACGTTAAGAGTAAAAAGTGCTACGAATTTACACATAATGAGAATGTTCTCACCCCGTGAGAGAAAAGCTCATTTACGCGCGTGTGCACGGTCGATCATCCGATAAAGAAATATCGTTGTCCCCGTCGAAGGAATCGAAACCGACCTGGAAATTACTGTTAAAGCGAGTCGAATTAGCGAATCGTGTTGAATTTCCATTTGAAAATTTTGAAATCTATCGGTTTGTCATCCGACTTTCAACGGTTTACTTTGACGAGGGGTCCTGTCAACAATATTCATTTATCGAGAACCGCACACTCCGCGCAGGATTATAGCGACGAATGAAAGACGATCGTGACCCCAACGGGTGACCCGTCCTGCTGAATTCTCAAAGATTTTTGGGCGTGGCTCGGTACGCGCGGCGTGCTACAATTGTTATTTCCCTTAAATAGCCTTCGCTTATCGTCCCCTCCTAGTTTACCGTGTGCGATACAATTACTTGATTAGCAGTACCATCGCCATTACTTCATTAATAATTAGTGTTACAAAAGCTTGATTATTTGGATCGGACTGTAGCAGTATATTCACATGACTATTCGTCGTAGAAAATAAAAATTCAACGTTTACATTACAATTATTCGCTTCGCTCTCCTTCGTCTCGGTCATCGAATGTCCGTCGATTCTTCAATGGTTCCGTAATAAATACAATTTTCTCGCGTAATCATAATAAATGGTACATTATTATAATAATAATAATAATAATCATAATAATAATAGTGGTCGTCGGTCCCCGATCCCGTCACCCTCGTCGTTAATCGGTGCTCTCTCGCGAAACGACATGTCTCAACGGGTTTTTATTTCCTTTTTCCTAATTTTAACTCGTCGTCTAACGTTTCACGGACAGCGAACGCGCAAGGAAATTACAATAACGTCGCGTCCGTAACGATACAGCGAGGCTCCGTCCTGCGAAGGAGGAAGAATAACTAATACATCAATTAACTAGCAATAAAACTAATAAATACTAGTAAAATTATGATTGCAAGGGCCGCAGTTAGCGAAAAAACAGTCGATGTCGCGACGCGGTTAAACATTGCACTGTGATCACCGTAAAACAATAAAAGGTCAAACAATGACTCCGCCGTTAAAATCCATCTGCGCGTATATTGCGGATAAATAGTATTCTAAAATACGCGCGACTCTACACGACAGTAAAATGACGATTCAACGTGAAATGTACAAAATTAGCAATAGAAACTTTCGTGCGGCATGAAATCTCTACTGCCGTACGAACTATGTAGAAACGAAGGACTCGTGGAAACACGTTGGAGAAGGAAAATTCCAGCCAATTTTACGTGTCATCGAAATTCATGCTTGTGAACAATACGTCACTGTATTGCCGAGAACATTCCATCTACTTTTCTGCCTCGAATCTCATGTGTTACTTTGACTGTAGAACCTTGCGATTTGAAAATTTGTTCCCTGGGATTAACAACGGTACGAAAAATATGTGTTATTGCACGTGTAACGCTGGTATAAAATCGAGGTTCTCGTGAGAAGCGGATACGCATTTGGACTGTCAAAAGTTGCGGGAAACGGGTGCAGTAGGATTTTAATTTAATAATCCAGCTGTGGAAAATAATAAAGTGAAAGCTGTGAGCTTTCAGAGCTTAGCACCGACAAATGCGTTAAAATTTAGGTTTTGATCGAAAATTTGCCTTGCTTTCGTGGCAGTAACGTGGATCGATTCGAGACTTCCCGTAATTTCTTCCTCTTCAGGTGAACTGATATCTTCTGAAGTTGAGTCCTTTGCCGGTGGAGCACGAAGAGAAGCAACGAGGGCGTTCTGGATACGGACGACGACGCGAAGAGTCGTTGACACACGTACCAAAGCAGCGCGTGTCCCTTCGAGGATATCGCCACGACGACGAGGGTAAAGATCGGCGAGGAAATGTAGTCCCTCGATAAGGTATCTCGCAAGAGTGAAATAAAATTTCGATCAGCCCGAATTGACGAACATTTTCCTCCACTGAATCCTTGAGTGGAGTTTCCTTTGAAGACTGATTCTTGACTGGACTTCCATTCCCGGGCTTGAATAATTTCATTGTCTTGGAGAAGGATCGTTAACGAGATTCGTACCCTCGAGTTCTCCGTTCTGTGGGCGCTCCTCGATTCGCGCTGAGCGGTCGTGTGAATGAGGACAGCCTGAAGCAGCGAGACCAGGGCTTCTCTACGAATACCAGCATAAGAACGACAAGTACCAGCCTAAGCTAAATGCTTCCCTTGCCCGCGAATTTTCTTCCGTTGCTTCCGCCTATCGTTTCCTTTCTGCTCCGACGACATTCTCAGAGAAAACAATTGATTGGAGCTTTGGGTAACGGAGAGCTCTTCGACTTTGCTCGTTTCCCCGTTCGTGAACCTCGAGTCCCGTCTAATCCCGTCCTCCTTGAATCGTCGATACGTTCCGATGTGTGATCGGTCGTGTTGGACCATCTTGGCCCGTTCTCGACGAGAAAGGCTGCTGCAGGGGAATTCGCTGTGTCTACCGGGATCCCGCTGTATCTGAGGACTGTGCGGTCGCCGCTGGATTGTGGCTGGTCTCGTACTCCATCACCTCCTGATAGATCAGCTCTTTCCATTGGTCGACCGTGTGCTCCCTCTCGTCGACGCTGTGATCGTATGGCCCAGGCGCCGGCTGCAAATCAAACCCGACCTCAATGTAAACACGTTTATACCCCCATTATACTCAGAGTTTAAATTCGTCGACCGGTTAAATTCGTTGACTCGACAGAAGGTGACCTAATCTACGGGCAAACGACGCTCCAAAATTGATCTGACAATGTTATTTTACAAATTCACTGCTGATCTTGTATACTTACAGCGTTTACTTCGCCCTCGTCGTACCAGACGTTTATATAATTGTGCAGCAAGGCATCGTCGACGGAAATACGTCGCTCCGGGTCGATGACAAGCATGCGCGACAACAGATCTCTCGCTTGACTCGCTATAAAACACAGATACAATACGGGTAAACGCGTACTCCTCACGTGATGCGGACAATTTCTCAAGTTCAAGTTTTGTCCACTTGGGTAATAGGAGATGGGTCGCTGGACAGGACTTACCTTTTAATCTATTGTGCTCCGAGGAGTCTGAGGGAAACAGGACGTCCGGGAATAGCCTCTCGAAGGGATACCCAGGATATCGTGGCCTGTTCTCCACGTAATTCCTCACGGTCGGCTGCAGTCGTTGCATGAACTCCTGCGCCGGTGTCCCAAGTTGTTCTAAAACAATTCACTCTCGCGTCAGTCTCAGTTTCATAGCTACCCAGCTGGGACAGTTAAAAGTATGAAATTCTGGAACCACGTCTATGACAAACAAATTAATTACCAATAATTTTATTCCACTGGTCGATATGATCGGTGCCAGGGAAAAGTACGCCACCGCGAATCATCTCGCCCATGATGCATCCTACAGACCAGATGTCCACGTTCTCCTTGTACCCCATGCCGAGTATCACCTGAACGGAAGAATTTTATGACAACAGGAAGCTTTTTTATAGAGATTCGACATTTGAAAACTGTTGTCTTACCTCTGGTGCTCTGTAATACCGCGTCACGACATAAGGCGTCATCATGAATGTCGTTCCGGCGGTCCTCGCCAATCCGAAGTCAAGGATCTTCAGCGTGCAGTCCGACTTAACGACGATATTGCTTGGTTTTAAGTCCTGCCAAGTCAGTTAGGAAAACCATTTCGTTAAACGTAGACCAAGAGCAGGGATGTTGTGCAGAAACTTTTGTTTAACTTACCCTATGAATAATGCCGGCAGAGTGCAAATGCTTGATACCGCATAGCATTTGGTAGAGAAGATAGGACATGCGCTCATGATCCAAATCCATCTGGATCACCTGGCACAAGTTCGCGTCCATCAACTCCATCACCAAATAAACGTCTTGAAACTCGTCCAACGACCGTTGAGGCGTGAACGCGTTTAACAGACCGATAATCTGCAAGTTCAAACGATCCGTGCAGCTCGAGAGAATTCCAACAACTTCCTACAAGCTGTCGCGATAGGAAATGGCAAAATGGGTCTGACTTACATTTTTGTGATTGACGAGCTTCATGAGCTTGAATTCTCTGTAGGCCCTTTTCGCGTGCGTTACGTTTTGAAAGGGCCTCGACAGTTTCTTGATCGCCACATTCTGTGCGGTGACAGTGTCGTACGCCGCGCTGTAACAGATTTTTAAGACCGTCGTCGATGAGACTCGGAAGTGAAGTGCGCTCGGAAGGGTTGTAGAGGAAAAGAATTTCGGGTTTCCCAGCGAGCTTGAGGCAGGGTGATGGACGGTGTTTATTAGGCGAGGATATTTCGGAAATGGCGAGTTGGATTTACTCACCAAACGACGCCCTGGGCACCGACACCGCGTGGCCTGACCTCGACGTACCTGTCGGGTACCCAGAGCTCCGTGTCCCCGAAAACATGCCGGAGATAACCGTTGCGGACGTTGGCCGGCTCCGCCACGTCAGCCACCATCGCGTTATCCATTACCTTTAACCGTCGGCTGCTTCCTCCCCAACCTTTCCTCCGGCGATCTCTTGCATCGACCTCACGGCCCTTTCTCCTCCTCTTTTCCCACTCTTTCTCTTTTCGCTCTTTACCGGCTAACACAGGCTACGCGTGCTTCTAGCTACCAAATCAACGGCAAGCACCGAACAAAAATAAACAAGGTACAGGCCAACGAAAAACACACGTCGTCACACAGGACGGCAATGGTCAGAGGAAAGAATTGCATTTTTTTTCTCAGCTGCAACTACCCGATTAATTGCCCAATGTCCTGGGTAGCTGAATTTACGATCAACCCAGAACGGCACGGTTGTGAAAACAATTGTTAAACATTGAACCTTTCCGGGGAACGTGCCGAAAAATCCGATCACCTCTGACGATCGCCGCGTGGAACGCAGTTACATATCGCAGGCAGCTTTGAAATGATGCAGATAAATCCGCGGACGACCGAATAAAAATGCCGATCTCGCGCCGGTCGGGATTATATCATCCACTCGGTGATTGATCCGACGATTTTTCAAAAGACCGTTTCCGTTGTGCATTCATTTGGCGCGCTGCCGACGGTATTCCATGCGTGATTGTCGGAACCATCCATACAATTTCGGCCTTTCGTTTTACACAGCGGAGCTTTTCATTCGACAAGTCGACGGGTTATATAGGCGTCTGTCGCCCCCCCTTCCCTTTTCATGCTTTGATTTATATCGATCAACCCGCCTCGATTCGTCGCCGAACAAACCGTCTAAAAGCGAAATCGTGTTGCTGGATGGATTCGAAAATCACACGGACAACGTTCTGGGATGCAAGTAATAAATCATATGCCAACAGTGCAATATATGTGGTAAAATGCACAAGCTGTTTTCTTGAAAAGGACGATAATTGAAGAAATGAAAAAGATTATAGCAAATATTCATAAGATTAGTAGGGTTGAAACGTATGTCTGACCAAAACGGCGAGTTCTCTACTTGCCGCGGTCCAATTCAAAGAACCTTCTCTTTACAAATCGCCCTTCACTCTTTGTGATTGATGTGAACGAAGAACAAAAGTTGTGCATCTTAATTTTCAAGGGGAATTTCAAGAATGGATGGTTCTCGACGTTCGACAGTCCTTCCTCTTTTCTTTTTCTTCCTTCTTCCAACTGTCGTACTGGCGATTAAACTTCGGCGTTGACGTTGGATTGAAATTTTTAACAATAAATTGCCCTGTCACGCGGCCAACAATCGTTTCCGGCAAGATCGAGATCTATCTTCGAGCGAGCTTCCTTTCTTACGGTTCCTTGCCATTCGTTTTCGTCCGTTCCGTTTTTCATATCCTCCACGAGGCTCTTTTCAGAGGGAAACGTTCCTTTGACGTTCACCGCGACGGACCGTCCATTGAAAACCGATATCCCACGTTCCGTTAAAACGTTCGACTTACCTAATGCCTTCTCGACGATTCCCAAAGTCACCGGTCTTTCCTTATCTCTCGATCACCGAATCAATCTTTCCACGAAACTCAGCGACTCGACAATTTATCACTGATGCCATTTTTAGCAAAGAATTTTTCTCGATAAGTTTCTCGACTCATACTGTTTTTCCTTTCCTTTTAAAATCGGTAAACGATATCAGAAGATACGATGGAAACGTTGTGGTAACGAGGTCTTTAAGGAAAACGATTTTCAGAGAAATTTGTTACCGGATAGAGGTATGGATCGTCCTTCCTCTCTTTCCCCTCCCTACACTTCCCTACGGTTTTAAAACCGCAATCGATGGCAACTCCGAGGATTTTCCTAATCCCCACGATCTACCGGAAAATCCGATTACTCTTCCCGTGTGTGTGTGTGTATCTCTCCGCGTAGAAAAAATTCTACCGAACTCTGCGAAGTGTAATTACGAAATTTTCCCGACGCCGTTTTACTCGTAAAACGAATTTTCCCAGCGACCTCTGATCTACTCTCCGAAGAAATAAGTGTTCAGCACATAAGCGCTACGAGTGAAACAAATCGTCGTGTAGAAAAAAGCTCGACATATCCAATATCGTCCGATAGAATCTCGGGGAAAGTTTGAAGATCCGTGGATACGGACTTTTCGCTCACCGAGTTGCGCCGACGTCTTCGTTCAATTACGAGTTCATCGTGGACAATTTTTGCCAACTTCTATTGAGTAAACCACTCGCTCTCACTTGTCGTTCCAGGGACGGAAGCGCGTCTGGGACTACACGTTACGGATGATCCAACGATCTAAGGTAGTTAGGAACACGATGGAAAAAGGGGGAATATTGGAAGATGGGGGATAAGTGTTGGAGGGGAACGGATGAAACGGAGATGAAGAAACTCACCAGACGATTCCTTGTGCACCGGAGCCGATGGGCTTGAGGTTCTGGTAGCGCTTGAGAATGGTGAACTTGGTGTCCCCGACTTCGACCGTGTAAAACATGGCGGACAGCCGGGTTGTCATGTCAGGCCCCAGGTAAGGCATGCGCCCCGGTGCTCGCCTTTCCTGCTGGACCTGCTGCACCTGCACCTCCACCCCTGAGCACTCCTGGTGCACTCGACGGGGACTTACGCTCTTAGCCACTTTGGACGCCGGGGTGTCCCGCGCACGGCAGATAAACGACGCTGATGCTCAGCCAGCCGAGCCCTACCACCAGAAGCGCGGAAACCTCCGCTGATTTATCCCCAACGCCAGATTTGTCTGAGGAAAAACAAAGTACAATTTTCATTAAATTCTACCGCTAAAAGCTCGGTCGGTAAATCAGTGGACACTTGATCGGCTCAATTTTTTTATGACATTCGTATAACACCAACAACGTTTTACCTGTTTCTACGAGCGTGTGGATTTATTTATAAAGTCGTGAATATCATTGGAGTGCGTCAGCTCGATGACCCGGTTTATCGCGAACTCGTGTTCTTTTTAAAGACGTTGTTTGTAGCCGAGTCCAGTTCCTTTCGGGGCTTTTATCTCGACACCGGGGAATTACCGCCGACCCACCCCCGCAATTATCCCTAGAGCGTGGCAGTCACGCGAGGTCCGAGCTCTCGCTCCCGAATTAAACGAGCCGTAATTCCCGGCGCGGGGGGCAAATGCAACGCACGGTTTCGGTTATTACAGTTATCGAGTGGAAATTCGGCGATCGTCGTCGCGACGGTTCCAACGTGCGCCGATGCGGACATTATCGACGCTAATGACCCGACTGAAGGGCTCGCAGGAATACGCAGTCGATGAGCCTAGCACTGACTCGAACCTCGTTCCAATTATCAAATGGAAATTCCCCGATCGACGATGGATCATTATAAATATTGTATTTACCGATGACCCTGTTTACGGAATTAATTCCCATCTCCATTCAAGAATTACTCTACTCACGCGGAAGAAATGTTTCTTTGGGAGTCATATTTTTGTGTAGGATTCGTAGGAATGTTCGGCGGATTTGAGGGAAATTTATTCTCGGCGCAGGGAAGGGTCGCGAAGAAAACAGACACGACGACCCTTTCGGTCGGTCCGTGCAATCTGGGTCACTCCGTCTCCCTATCTTCACATCGTGCCTATGAATAGGGCCATAGAGAAGCCACCCCCTGCTTTCGATCGATGCGGTGAACGACTTCATTGCCCGGAATACTAGAATATGGAGAACGCAATCATCCGGCTTTCAAAGGCCACAAAAACGTCTCAAAAGGAAAATCTCCACATTTTCGCACACGATCTGTGCCCTTAAAATGACAGGGAAATATTTTTCGATGTAATTAAGGGGTGTATGAGTTTCGTTACTTCGGTGCAAGGATTTCCAAGTTTTCGCACGGAGGAAGGAAAGGCAGAAACGAGCGTGGATCGGGAAGGTTTTCGCGTGGAACGCTCGGCCCGCCGTCGCGCATGTACGCGAATATTTCTTCTGGCACCTTGGGATTCCCCCGATTATTTATAGCCGGCATCGCAGACGCGGTCGTGCTCTTCGTGGTCGTCGCGCGTCTGCGTGGGCCAACCACCTTCCGTTCCGTTCGCCACCTGCTACCAATTACGTAATCCCTGCCGCGCGGTCGAAGCATTCGACCGCCAGTGTTACCCGAAATTCCCCTCGTACGTTTGCTCGAGCACCGAGGAAACCGAGGAAAAAAGATTTTTCGAGAATCCGTCAAAGGGGAAAACTGATATCGGCTGACGAGGATGGAAATTCAGAGACTTGGGAGCATCATGTGGTTAGAGCGTGTTAGAGTGTGTTGCCTTTTGGGGTATTCGGTGGGTTAGACTCACGTTATCCTCGGGCTGAGAGTCTCTGCAGGAAAGATGGACGTATCACCGTCTCGACCGGCGCGTAAATCACGGGGCGGGCAGCCCGAGCGATTCGTCTGACACTTTACAGCGTGCCTCGCGATGCCTCGCTCTCGGCTAATCCGCACCTCGTGTCAACTGAAAATACGCGAGCGAGGAATCGAAGGACCGGCCGGCCGACGGGTGATAATCGCCCGAGGAAGCCCGACTCGACGGCCAGAAGGGGGGGAGTGGAAATTTCGAGCATTCCAATTCGCTACAACGTTGGACCTAATCCAACGTACACACGGCTGCCACCGGCACGGGCATTATAAACTTACGTGGCGACGTGCGCCCGCGTAATTCACAGGATAAGAAGGATTTAGCTGGCTCGGATTTTGCCAGGGAGGAAATGCATCGCGACGCCCCGCGACGTCTCCTGTGATTTGTCGACCCACCGACGATTTCCGCTCGCACGATTAGACCGGGACCCGGTCAACGACTCGCGGAAAACCTAGCGATTACCGCCCCCCTCCCTCTTTACCCTCGTCATACTGGCTTTGTCAAACAGATGTTAATTAACGCTCTTCGCAAGCGTTTAATTAATCACGATTTCCCCGCTGTTTAACATGGTTAAAACCGTACTCGCTACTGTAATTTCGCAAAATTGCAACCTGCCGGTATTTAGTAAAGTTCATTTACATGTGCGTTTGTCTACTGTAATTAAGCTGTGTCTCTCGCGAGTGGATTAATTTCATATTAAAATATTTACAGCAATCCCAGAGAAGAAAGGTTGTCCTAGTGGTGATTAAGCAAATTCAGAGTGATTTAATACGATTTCGAGTGGAACAGGATTACCCGCATTTTATAAATCAATGATAACGTTGCATTCCTGTGAACATTTCGCTTTAAGCAGATTTACGCGCGCGCGTTGAATTTATTTTCCATGTTTTTCCGAGTTTGCGCCCGACTTTGTTACACGTGGAACATCGTTTTCCCGCTGAGTTGGCTGGCAATTGCTATTAGACGCGCTCGAATTGCAGTGCATTTCAGCGTTTGTTCATAATTTACGTGCGAGATTTGCATGAGAGATACTCACCATAAGCCGACGGCCATTGTGGACGATCGATCAGTTCTCAGATCCGTCGCGTGGAAAATCTGTCGACAAGCAAAACGAAATGACCTTTAGGAAAAACAAGTAAGACCTTGTGAAAGCGACAAACAACGTGAAACCAACTATTAGCGTTATTAATTTCGCTTAATGACGAACGTCGTGAAGTCAAGGACGGCAGAGAAATTGTAGCTAAAATAAATGGAATGAGTGATTGGAAAGATTAGTCTGTGGGCGCCGAGAGAGAGAGAGAGAGAGAGGGGGGGGGGGACGAGAGGCACATACCGCGGGAATTAGTTCCGTCTGAATTTCGGTATTCAACGAGCCCCGCTCGTTCTGGCAACTTGTCTCAATTTACGGGAACCACGACGACGACGACGGCAACGACGACGACGACGACGACGACGGCGACGACGACGAAGCTTGCATACCACGGCTCTCACGGACTGTCCCGACCCGGTGCGCTAATTTATATTAATTTTAGACGGGGTATATATACGAATTAACGCGGGAACTGTCCATCGTCCGACACGCGAGCAACGTTTTCTCAAAATTCCAGCGCCAAGCTCGCTTTTTCCTCATTATCTCGACAACTAATCAAATATTTGCCCGCGCATCGTATTTAATGGCGCTCGTTAAGGCGAAAACGAAAACTCTCGACACGAGGGACCGCGTTCGTTGAGCACTCTTTTTTCAGCTCCATTTTTCTCCCTTTTTTTTCGTTTGCGTTCGCCTGTGCACTTATCATTTTTATAACGTTCAGTCGACTCGATAAGCGTACTGTGCATCGGCTTTATTGAATCACGCGGCGACCTGTGCGTCGGGACGAGCTTCATAGGGCAAAATCGATAAAGCTCGCACCATACGGGTTTTAAGAGAATTACGTCGCTGTCGGCGTCTCAGGAAGATTCGATGCGGAAATAATGGACGTTCCAAGTGGACAGGCCGGTAAAAGGTGAGGCAATAAAAATTCTCAACGACGTCAAAAGGACGGGAAAATAAATGACGACGACGCATTTTGTTTTCGACCTTACGTAGTGGCTCGGGCAAAAGGCAGAGGACGGTAAAGAGGGATGTGGATTTTTTTCTCCTCCGCTGAAATGCCGGCAATTTACGCGTATTTCGTGCACGGGCGAAAGACGATCGTGGCAGTTGAGAAAAGTTGCTGTGCTATTAGAGGTGGAAACGGCCATTTCCCTTTTAGTAGGACCGTGCCCGGAAAGACAATACTCCATTTACTCCCCCTGTCCCTCCGTAGGAATTCTATATCCACGTCGGGAAGGAAAAAAATCCTCCGGTTACGTGGACGATAAGATCGTCCGTCCTCGTAAACGAAAACTGCCGGAAATAACGTTGATCCGTGATATTTCCTGCGGGACGAGAGATCCCATGAAAGGGGATTATTTGCCGTTCAGTCAACAGTGCTCGGCTAATAATGCGCTTAATTAAATGCGACCAATTGCGTGCACGTTCCCGCGGGCTGAGTTCAATTGTTAATTATGTAAAGAGGTAAGGCACGGAAACGTGACGGTTCGTTGATACGAATTCGCACAGATAACGAGCGTTTCTCGTTTGGAAAGTAGATGCGAGAGTTGCTTTGGGGAGCCGGAAAACTCGGGAGCCTTTGATCTAGCAATTAGCTTTACTGCAGTAGCGGATAAAGCGAGGCCAGTGTACCCGCGGAAAATTGGCACGAGTTTCCCTCCTCGCCTCTTTCTCCCCGTTTCGCCGGCAGTCGCGGCAAAATATCAACCCCCCTTTCGCTCTTTCCATTCACGGATCCGCGTTGGCCGCTTTATCGTGCAGAAAAACGAACGGGACTCGAGGAAGCCCGAACTATCGGCAGCTACGACTGACAGCCACTTTCATTTTACGGCTACACCGGCTCCGCGAATATTCATCCCCCCGCCCCTAAAATCCACGCCATTCTCTACGCTTCAGAATTCATTCAACCCCGATGACGATACGAGGAAAATCAGGAGAAAGGACTCTACGATAAGAACCTTAACATTCGGTGGACCGAAATGAAAAATAAATCGGTGAATCATTCTCTATGTCGAGGAGAGATTCACGACTCACGTGAAATTCTTCCACGAGACAGTAGCATCCCAATTTACGGTAAAACCGTTTCCGGGCTTAACTTCGTTAAAAGAAAATACCATGGAGTGGAGGATAAAACGAATAATGCGCTTAGAATGGAGAAGAAAAGTTTCCGATTAGTTTTAATCTTGGAGGGGCATTGAGAAGAGACTGCCGGGACGGGGAGGGCGAAATCGAGGGAAAAGTCTCTAAAGTGCCACGGAGAATGGTTCGTCCAGCTTCCCAAGTTTTCCTTTTTTTTCCTCCCCCGGATCTACAAGGACCACCTGTGACCGACTTGCCGGACGATAAATCAGGATGGAAGACCTTTTTCCGCTCTTCCTGGCAATTGTAAAATACACTTAAAAATCCAACAAATCTCCGAGCAAGGGGTCCGCAAGATATATCGTAAAAATGTACAATGTACGCGACGGTGGGTGGAAAACGATCGTGAGAAAGCTCGCGAGAATTTCCTGTCTTTCGTTGAACGTTAAATCGCGGTCCTCGCACATTCAGCGTATTCTCAAATCGGAGCCGGACGTTTAACCCGCTTTTTTTGCCGGCAAGGCTTCTGGAAATGGGAGCTCATCCAGCGGGATTAAGGCACCCTTAGTGGTAATGCGATATTCTTGATTGCTCGCCGGGTACCTTTGCAAAACGCGCGGCAGCAACTTTTCCACGCTTGTACAGCCTCGCCCCGGAGATTTCCTCAACGTGGGAACGACGCTTTTCTTAAAGCCGCACATTCATCGCGCCAAGAAGAACCGTCATTAAGTCCGGCAGAATGAAGCCCCGATTCGCGGAATATTCCACGCGAAGTCCCGAGAAAAATTTATCCCCGGATCGGCTTGACTCTCGGTTAAAAAGGGATTCGCTCTAATCAATTTTCTCGGACGAAGGGTGCGCCGTGATAAATTTCCTTCCGTTTTCAGCGCGTCTTTCTACTTCCGAACATCGAAGGGGAAAAGGGCGAAGAGGGTAGTTCAACGACCGAAAACGTGAATAATTGTCGCCGGGCCAAACGATATGGCCTGTAAACGTAGCCTCGAGGAGCACGCAGAGGGGAAGGGGGGGGGAGACGGGAGGGAGTACCGGATATGCTCGAGACCGAGCAGCGAGATCTTGATCGCGGGTAAATCGCGCTGACACTGATTAACGAACGGCCGGGCAATCCGGCTCCACGGGTTTTCGCGCCGAGGAAGCCATGATTAATCGAGGAGAATAAACGTCACGTTAAGTGTCCGCCGGAAACTATCGAAATGGAGGGTGAAGTCATTCCGTGGTCTCAACTGTTACCCGTGACGTGGGAAGGGGGGGGGGGCAAGGTGATTATTGGTCGAATCAGGGAACACTGATTGGAGTGGGACAATTATTTCTCAGTCCTATGAAGCTCTGAAGACACGTCCCCAATATAATTATTTCTCCCTCCTATATCGAGTTAACGTCCGAATGGAATGAAATTATTGTGCAACGAAGGTAGCCTGTTTGGAGAGAAATCCAGAAGAAACGAAGTGCTGGTTGGGAAAACATTCGGCGGATGTGAAAAATGCCGGCGACGTCTCGGCAGACGAGACGTCCCCGCTGTTATTTATATGCCGTCTCGCGCGCTGTTAAAAAAGAAAGGCTCGTCGCACGCGTGGTTTGCATCCGCGGTGAAAAAGGCCCGTGCATCTCTGGCTGCGAGGAGAAAACTAGGCGCAAGTTTTTCTCTCCCTTGCGAAAGGGAAACCCCCGTGCACGATCGATCGAGAGAATTACGCCCGACTGGATAATTATCAGCGTCATTTAAGAGTCTTCCCTGTTTACGTCCGACGGGCATTTTCACGAGGATTCTCAAACGAAATCCTCGCGATCGCGTTTCACGCTTAAGGAAAATTTGCAGGGAAAACTGCTGCTTCTCTTCGTTCCCCCGACGTCTCGGTTCAATCACCATAGTCGGGGGATGAAGGTTCTTGGCGTTCGTTCAAGCTACTTGGCTATATCAACGGGATAATGGGAAATGTAAACTGAAAAGTAAACGACGATCGCAGCTGTCGCGTGGTCGGTAATAACCGATAATACCGTTATTACTTCCCCCTGAGAAGAAGTAAGCGCGATTGTGAGTCCCTTTTCGTCGACTTTTACTTCTTACTTCTTCGTACTTTGTCCACAGTAGAATTTCAAAACGTTATTTCTATCTAGTCTCCTACGTCTTCGTCGTGTCTATAGAATCCAACGAGCGATAAGGTGGAAAAACGAGGAACAGTGGCGCGGTTCGCGGCGGAAGAGACTGAAATCGAAAGCAATCTCGTTACCCCGACACATGGGTAAACTGCCGGGGCAGAGGAAGGGCACGGGGAGGGGGGGTAGCTTCGATAGCGCCCTCGTTTCGCTCCTCCTGGCTTCGAATATAAATTAAAGCCTATATATCTTACGGCGAGGACAGCCGGCCCGGTGGAAATGTACGACTGTCTACGTTTCCGATACTAAAGTAACCCCGGGTCGTGGATCGGGCCATTAGAACGCGGGGGAAGAGCCACCCTAGACACTCGGAGAAGGGATAGGGAGAGGGGTGGGGGAGGGGGGCGGAGAAGAATGGCAGAAAGGAGGGAGACACGTGCGTCGTAAAACGGAACGATTGGAACAGCTTCTCGATCTTCCACGAGCTTCAATACGGGTTACACAACAGCATTTTTATTCCGCTAAAGACAACAGAATCGACGACCCTAGCGCTCCGATGCAGGGTAAAAAAGGAAGAAGGAAGATCCTCTGGAAAAAACGAGGGAAACGTGAGCGAAGGACAAGGAATGCATTGGATGGAAGAGTTTGTCGGTTCCTTGGCAGTCGAAACGGTTTTTCCGAGGGAGGAGTACAGGCACGTCGAGCGAGGAGGGGAGGGGGGGGGGGGATCGATCGATCGAGCAGCGTTGCGAAATCGTGGATCGTCAGGTCCGAGGTCTTTCGAATGGCCGGCGCCGTCAAAGACGAACCGAGTAGAAAGATCGCAAGGGTGTCGCGTGCCGACCTGTCTACCGACGTTCCCCACGTGCCTCCCCGTCCCCCCCCCCTCCCCCTGCCCCCTTCGCAGAGCACCGTTGGCTTTTGGGCCGTCTCCCTCGGCGACGTTTCTTCTTTCGCCTCTCTTTCTCGGCATTCTCTCATTCCCCGCCGAGTTATGCAACCCGCGGACAAGTCGCGAGGAAGATATTTGCGTCGAGGAATGCCGCTAATTGGCCGAAAATAAATGTCCACGTCGGCCAGGGAGAGTACCGGCTCTCTTTCCTTCTTTGCTCCTCATTTTAGCCGTCTGGCCATTCCCTTCCCTCTCTCACTTAACCCCCCTCCCCCCTTTCCACGGATTCGTCCGTCCGCGAAGAACCGCGCCGAGAAGAACCGGAAATCTTGCCTCATCCTTGCGACAGGTACGAATATCCCGTTGAAAAAATTGACTCCCTAAGGTGAAATTCCAGAGCGCCGCGCGGGGGGAATTTCGATGTATTTTCGAACTCGCTAGTCCGCCGAGCGTGAAGCGCTCGGGCACCGGGGGTTTGTTACTTAATTTGCTACGGCAGGATTGCGACGAGCGGCCAATCAGTGTACTGAAAATAACACGAGTTACCATTAATAAGCGCGAAATGTTTACCAGTCGGACGAGTTTCCCGGAGAGAAACTCTATCCTCCTCGTTCCGTCACGCTTCTCCCTCTCCCTCTGTCCTCCTCTTGAGGAGCCTCTTTCTCTGCATTGGCCCGTGCGTCCTTTCCTCTCTCATTTACGCACTCCCACGCGCCGAGGAGGAATTTCGAGTGTCGCGGATCGCGACAGCGAGACGCGCGACGACGTAAGCACGCGATAAATTGTCGAGCGTTGATTTTCGACGGCCCCGCGCCAACGTCCGCTGCTTTTACTGCGGCATAACGCGGATAACATGGACGTATATTAGCCGTAACGTTCTAATTATGTGTAAACACTCAGGGCGAGTAACAATGTGAACGGTACGTTCCGCCTAAACGTCCGTATTATTCTGCTCGCACGGTCAATGGAAGTAAAGAATTTAAGAGCAATTTCGGAATCGCCCAAGTCGACGATCGTTCGGGACAAACAGAGGACAAATTAAAAAGAAGACGGAACAACATAAATTTGAAGAACGAAATTATCAGAAGACATTTGTAATATTCTTCGGAATGATTGTCAGCAATGGCATCCATTATCGCAGAATCATAATAATTATGACGGGAATGCACGGTAATGGCATTGTAGCGATATTCAGTCGGAACGGGGCAAACGAGGGGAAATGGATGACATCAGGGAGACAGGGGAGCGAATAATATATTCGACGAGCGAAGCTCGCAGGTATTACGCGTCAGGGAAATCGTCAGACGGATGAGAACCCGGGCGAAAGCAGAGGACGATTATGACGTCGGGTTTGTGAATTCCCAGGAGTACTGAACCGAGACGAAGGACGGCTAGGTATCACGTAGACAGGGAGGAAGGGTAATCAGAAGGGTAAGAGCAAGAGTGGGAGAAGGGAAGCACAGGAGGGGAAATGGGTAGACGGGAAGGAGAGAGGGAAGGATTAGACATAGACGATAGGAGAGACATGTCCGCCGAGTGATAAGACCAAATCCTAGATAACGGTAGACTGGAATACTGAATAAGTTGATGACACGAGGAATATCATATTTCTAACGAAAAGAATTGAGTACGAACGGAAGAATAGAGTGGACGTGGAGGACGATACAAACGTACGTAGACTTGACAAAGGTAATCCGACAAGCGCTAGGACGGGCATTAATCTAGCCGTCAGCGGTGATCTATGACGCCATGAATTACTAAGGGGTTAACAATAGACGCGCGACTATCGGTTGCGAAAGTCGCATTAAAGCCGATAAAACACGTCAGCTCCAAGTGGAAATACAGGGCGGAGAGAGGGCCAGTCGGGGCTGAATGGAGCGGCGAGAATCGAAATTGTCCGGAGGACTGTGAAATGTTGTTTGCGACAACAAGCCGAGCAGCTGCGCGCACCTCGGAGATGGCGAATAACTCCGGCTGCTTTCGCGCTAATGGGTTAATTTCGCCGTGGAAACTTTCCGCGCTCGACCGCGCGTCAACGAGTTCCCATGGCTTCCTTCTCCTCGACGGGGACCATTTCACTCGACGCTCGGCATTCCCCGCGAATCTTAAACGTTTCTCAAAATATGCCGGAGCTTCGCGAACGTCACAAGAGTGACGCTTTTACGCGAGGACGTTTCGACGTTTCTCTTCATTGTGGTCGAAGTTCAACGGGTGGACCAGTAGTCTCCTCCGTCGGTAATTGCGCAGTTACGTTAATTGGAAGAATTTTATGTCGCCGGAGGGGAGGGGGGAATTGAGGAGACTTATTTCACGGTGTCATGTAACTGTACGAAAAGCCCCTTTTATTTTCCGCCGACGAGGCTTGGCCGGACGAGACAAATTCGCGACGGACCAACTGAATCGTCGGCACTTGCGAAGTGGCCTGTTTCCCCCCCTTCGTGAAGAATGGCAAGCTCAGCGGGGACCCTGCGAGTGGCCCTTTCCAGGTTGATTTATTTCCGGATTTGTCCGTGCCCGCCGTTCGATCATGACGATCATCCCCCCTCCCCTGCTACGGCGCTCTTGCAACCTGTGTTTCCTAACTGGACGGCATCGGTCGACGTCGTTTCACTTTTATTTTATTGCCCCGCTTTACAGGATATATACGCGCTATTCCCGAGGCAGTCCGAGATCGGCAGGGCCATAAAGATCGCGGGGAAAACTGTCCGAGGAGTCGTTTGTTCCTCGTCCTTACGTTTTTCTCCCGATTTCACGCACAAACGTACCGCCCGGCAAAGGAAGTCTAAATAATTCCTTCGATTAGGCTAACGGGAAAGACCCCTACGCATCCCTAAGACTTTTCACAATCACGGAAATACAAACGATGGTAAGAATAATCTCCTTTGTAGCATGTTTCTCCCTTATTTTCCTGGCATTTATCCACGTCTCACGTGCGTTAGGTAGGAATTGCCGCGAAGACAGGTAAAAAGAAGCTCGATCGCGGGACGTGTCGGAGCTTCGACGGGGATTCAACGTGTCCGCCGTACGAATGGGAACGTATAGACGCGACTAATGTGTCTTCATCACGAATCGTCGGCACGCGACCATTTCCCCGCGTTTTAGCCTCGTTTGGTGGGAGAGAAAATAAGGGTCGGGAGAGAGAGAGAGCATCGATTTCCGTGTGGCCAGGCTGATAATGAGACCCTCTGGGCCCGAGCACTCGTAACACTTTTTTTAACACGCACGCGACTCACTTCCATCGAGATCTATCCGGGTCAGCTGGCCAGAGGAAGGGGGAGAGGGAGGAAGGGTGAGTTTCATTGCGAAGGGAGAAGGAAAATCGATTTTCCTTCCCGCCGTTGTTCCACGTGGCCTTAAAGAGAATGTTTCGATCGAAGCTCCGTTCGTCGAATACCTCGACACCCCGGCGATGTTATCGCTGAATATTAAGTTTCGCGGTAAACGAAACGTCGAGCAAGGTCGCCGAGAAGTTAGACGATAATAAACGGCTCGGTATTCTTCCGGCTTCGTGAGAAAAGGCGAAGGAATTGGCTTCATTATCTGACGCTTTGAGAGGAGCTGGAAGGTTGTTTAACGCAAGGACGATATTCCTATTTCTGCGTGCCTTGGAGCGATTGCCTTTCAGGAACGATAAGATAGGGGCGTTTTTCCCGCATGAAAGGGAGAGGTGCGGAGAAGTCAAGCATGCCAGGCGTAACCACCGTTCCAGCCATTTGAAGCACCCCGGTTTTAATGCATCTGCGAAACCACCCTATCTCCCCTCCCCCTTCTCCTCCTGTGTATCGGAATTCAATACTCGGCGCGGGCCTGTCGCGGGTCTTAAGTGTCGAGAGTTTCCAGTTATTCGTTAGTTACCGACGTTCAGCTTCATAAAGCACGGTTAAAAATGTTTCAAGCTCTGAGCAAACTTTTCCTGAGGGTGAGGAAAAATTCGCCGGAAATGTCCGGCAAGGGCGAATGTAAATAGAGGCGCCGTGCGTCTGTGGAAAATTGAAGAAACTCGATCGGTTCGCTCGCAGACAGCGTAATGTTGGGATTTCGATGGGACGTAAAAGCCGACAGGGAGGATTGGCCGGGGCCGATCGCGGGAAATCCTCGTGCGTCGATCCCATTTGCATATCGCGACTGTCTGAGCCCCTAACAAATCTGCGATCGGGGGCAAGGCGGGGCCGAGAAGAACGAAACGGATGGCCCGCAGGGGAGGGAAGATAAGCAAAACCAGGGAAAAACGGACAACGATACCTCGGCCCTCTCGCTGTTTTTTTTTACTGCGCTTTTACGACGAATGTCAAAGCCGTTATATCCGAGAGGTGTTTCGCGATTTGAGAGCATGTCGTAGCGAGATTTACGTTCTCGCGTGAAAGAGAGAAGAAGGGGGCAAACTAGAGAAGACGATGTTAAAGGCTGGAAAATGGCAGCTGGGATAAATGGGGAAGAAGGACGGGCAGAAAAAGAGAGGTGGTGGGGGGGAGGTAAAGCGATGAGATAAAACGTGGAATGAGATCGAACCGCGGTTCGAGAGGTCCTCGAGGCTAAGCCGACGAGATTCATGCCATCGGATTTCCCAGCTACGTTTCTACCTGTATTTCCCTTCCGGTGCATCGTTCGGCTTTGCCCGGCGGAAACGAAGTACACTCGGGTAATTACTCTCCTTTATCGGCCAACCGAAGCCCGCTTGCTTCGTCGACGAAAAACGGCAACTCCGAATCTCCCCTCACTTCTCTTCCCTTCGGATTCGACAGATTGCGACTCGTAATCTCCGCGAAGACCCGCTCTCGTTAAACGCTATTATCCGCCACGTAAATACTTCGAAAATTCGATATCTCCGTTTATCGACAAATTTGATTGTCCTCGTCGGAGGAAATATCCTGCCAGGTAATTACAACAATTACAGAAATCAATGCTCTTGAGGGATTATCGTAAAAACAGACGAAACGAAAAATTGCAGGCGTTGCGACTGGCGATTTACAAGGAGAATCGTTTGGAGACGGTAAAAATATTTCCTTTGGTGCGCGGTCGGCGAGAACTGCGAAGCAATAATTCATCTCTACGCAAATGGAGAGTCAGAGGAAATGGGGAGCATGCATTTTATCGTCGAAATGGCGATCTCCTGCGGCCAGGTAGCTCGATAGCGTCGAGGACCAAGGCGAAATGGGAGTGACTGCGATTCAATGTATCAGAGCGAGTTGCAGGGTCGTCGTGTACCGTACAATCGGCCCCACGGGAGCAGTGACGAGATGATAGGACTCCCCTGCTCATCTGGCATCTACAGTTATTCCGCCCTCGTCACGCGTAGAGGACGCACGAGATACGGGGAAGAGACGAGACAAAAAGAAATATCGACAGACGGGTTAGAGAGAGGGGGAGAAGGCTAAAGCAGAGGAAAAAATGGAGGATAACGTTTGTTTCTTTAAGGAACCCTATCTCCAAAGAAGTCCTAAGGTTGTCAGATATTAACAAAATCGATAACGTCTCGCGAAGCCTGTCATTCGCGCAGGATTATTACGACCCTAGCCATAACGGGGGGGATGGGGAAAGGATAATTTATTTGACACGTACGTGGATTTTTATGTAAGAGCGGCGAAATGGCGGAACGACCATGAGGCATGTAATTTAGTACCAGGAAGGAGGGGTCCGCTAATATTTATCTGCTAATAAAGACGAAACGGTAATAATCGTTCTCCACGTTCTTTCGAGCTTCTTTCGGCAGGCATCGCACTCTGTAATTTCCTACCCCTACCCCTGCCCCGGCATTCTACGAGCTTCGACAGCTTTCTAAGCTTCGGCCTAAGTCACGTTCGACGGTCATAACTCACGAGCTTCTTGCTCTCGGGACCTTAACAAGCCGAAACTTTCGTCATGCTCGAGTTACTGGCGAACTCGCATAGGTGCATACAGAGAGATCTATTTGCAATCGGCATTCATACTGTGACCAATTTCGTGGCTAAAATCTTAGTCACTCGCGTACACAAAGATCGGGAGTATTGTAGAGTATACGAATTAATGTACGAATTACAGGAAATTTCTGTGGATAAATTTGAGTCGTGTGTTATTGTGGGCCTGGGTTGGAGAATTCTGTTTACGCAGGCAAGGAATTGTTGCTGCTTGACCGCCGTGGGACACGGTCCGTGTGAACTTGCCTTTACACGATCGCCCACTAATTCATCCGGCGGACAGCCGGCACTGTTGATTATTATGCGGAAGACCGTTCGGACGTCTGGTTATTCGAATCCCCGCGACACGGTAGACGCGTCTGCGGATTCTCGAAAATAAAGGACCCACTCGTGGGTGGACAGAGGAGAGGCCGGGCCTCACGTAGAAATAGAGAACACCGGGGAAAGATAAATAGATCGGCCTGCAGCGGGGGAACAGAATCGAGTGGGAGGGAAGGGAAGGGACGGACGTGTAACGCGCCGACGAAAAAAATGCCGGGGCAAGCTGTAACGGAATCGGGGGGAGAAAAAAAGGCGAGAAAAAAGATAAGACCGTACGAAGAACGAGGGAAAAAGCTTTCTGGCGGCTCGCCAGAGGTTCGTCGAGTCGGAAAAATTCTACGTCACGCGGATACGACGCGATCCTCGTGGATTTCTCTGTCTAGCCGTCTTCGCGGAAAATCGAGCGCTTTACTAATAATCCGGGGCCGCGGGCAACGATCAGAAATTAGCCCGACGATTAACGGCGCGGTAATTCCTCTTTCTTAAAACGACCAAGACGGACGGTCATAGGCGGACGAAACGGGGAAGGGAAGTCAGCCGTGCAGACGAAAGGTCCTCGTTCGATGGCAAAGGGAGAGGAGGGAGGGAGGGGGGGTTGAGACGGATGATACGCACGAGCAGGAAACGGCAGTGCAGCGATGTGCAACGCGAATCGCCACATAAATCGTGCAGGCCGGCAGGAGAGTTAGTCGCGAAAACATTTCGCCCGCAAATTATCATGCACGACGTTACAAGGGGAGGAAAGGGGGAGGAAGGGGGAGGAAGGGGTTCGTGGACGACTATTGGGTTTACGAAGTTTAACGGCGGCTTTTCGCGAGCAGTTCTCGGGTTTCGAGCTGTCACGGAGCGTTCTGCTCGCGACACGTATCGTCGAGAGGTCGGCAAAGTCGAAGGAGAATCGCAAGGCTGGAAGGAGAAGAAAGGGGAAGGGGACGGGCCCGAGGGAGAGGAGAAGCGTGGGTGAAGCGGGGGTGGACGGTTTGGAGGAAAGAATTTCGAGACTGACGCGATCGTTTACGCAGCTGCCCGGGCCACAAATCATTCGACAAAGTACGAGCCTGCGAACTTTCACCGAAGTCCTACGAGGACGAGCTGTCGGACTCTAAATTTTTACGAAAACGTCCTTCCCCCCCCCGGGCTCACCGTGTTCGTGGCGTTCCGCCGAATCGACGAGTCCTCCGGATGTTCGAAGACGGAAACGCGTGTAGGGAAAGGTCGATGAGGAGGGGTGGGGAGGAAATGGACGTGTGCCACACCGGATGTGAGATTGGGGCGTGTGAAAATCGTAGAACCGAAGGGAGATGGGGGGAAAAAGAGAAGGAAGGAAAACCTTCCGTTGGACGATTTTCTGTCGTCCCGGTCCAGTATATCCTTCCTTCTGTTCCCTTCTCTCTTTTCCTATCGGCGTGGCCACTTCAAAGGTGGCAATTTCGACGGGCTGGCGATGGTGCCGCGCTCAGACATGAGAGGGACCGTTTCTCAGAACGCTTTACGGACCATCGCCTGGCGGGACACGCCGGCGCTTCATTCGCTGGATTTAGAATGAATTATCGGACAGTTAGTGCCGCAGCGCGGAGGATAACGCGCACCTTCCACGATATACGGCTTATCGCGCCTCTTTCTACCGTTTTCATGAGCGCTCGTTCCCGCTTGACCGCCCGTCAGAGCCTCGCGCACCTTTTCTACTGGCGCGAGAACACGATCGTCCGCCCTCGAAACTCCTAACTCACTGGCCAACGGCAGAGACTCATCAAAAGTCCAATACCAACGAATTCAAGGGTAATACTGACCTGACAATTATTCCTTGGTAAATCTTTCGTAAATTTACGTGGCACGAATAAAAAGGAATTTTATACAAATGGAGTCGGAGGGGTAATTCGCGTGGACGGTGAATCTACGAGGTAAAATTTATCCAGAACCGACGACCTCGCGGACTCTGCCGCGTCGTTGCAATTAATTCGCTGGTTTAATCCGCGTTCGTGCGAAATGCCACGAATTTCTCGTCGTCTCTTTCTGCCTTGAATCCTGTCGCTGTTCACCGTGCGTTCCGCGTCTTTCGACAATGCCGTAATTACGCGATGCGACGGCGTAATTCTGCCGGCTGCTCGTTATTCTATTTCGGAATCCCCGTTGCCCTCGCGCGTAATCCCCGCGACGAGAGTCGTCTTTGCGCGTGCAACTCGCCGTGAAATCTTCGCAGGCGATCTCCCCGGGAGCGGAGGAAACGCGTCGTCATTGGCAGTCGAAAGATATGCGAACGAGCGAGCGAGCGGCCTTGTCGGCTTGCGACATAGGGATAAAATGGAGCGATCGTTGCGCGTCTCCAGGGATAATATAAATAGCGAGAAGCAGGCAGGAGCTTTGAGAGAGGGGCGGGGACAGAGTTAGAGAGAGAGAGAGAGAGAGAGAGAGAGAGAGAGAGAGAGAAATGTCTGTGGACGAAGCAGTGGGTGGATCGAGCGAAAGGAAAATAAACAAATAATGCCTCATAAGCGAAACGACACTAAGGAAGTAGGAGTGTCGAAAGAGATGGAAGAATATTAGGCCCCTGACAAATGACACCGTTGTAAGGCCGATAAAAATGTGTAAAATAAGCGCCGCATAAAGCAAAGGATATACGATGACGCTTGTATCTAAACAATCGAATGAGACGGTAAAACAAACATTGCCGAGACCGTCGTGGCTTCGATCCGAAATTAGTTGAAACTACGAGCTAATCAGGAAACGTCGACGGAGAAACGAGAGATTCGAATGAGCGAGGAATAAATAATGGGAAATCGTGGGGAAGGAAGTGGCCGATGGCGAGGCAAGGATAAGACGCGTAAGAGCACCGAGGACATAAATCGATTATTTCCTGGCGCTCTCTTTTCCGCTGGGGTGGCATAAAGCCCAGGCTAAGCCGGGTATACGTGCTTGCCCCGGCAAAACACGTCCCCATCTTAGTAAGTGCTTTGCCCCCGCGCGCGCGCGCGCGCGACTCTTTGTCGACGGCACCGATGAGGGGCTCCTCGTGCGCGAAAAGTCAATGTACCTCGCGAAACGCGTCAAATATTTACGGGCAGCTCCGGATATTACGTACACAGGGGCCCGCGATACCCCTTCCCTCCCTCGGCCCCTGGGGAGTTGAGACGATTAGCTAAAACTTGCCGACACTTCGCGACTGGCCAAGATCCTCCGCGAGGTTCATCCGAGCGTTTACCAACGTTTGCCGGGTGCTACGAGTCGTGAGGAACGATAAGAATCCGCTGGGAATGGCGAGGAAAAATTTGCCCCGTCGATGGGGGAGAAAGTTTCGGTTCAGGGGGGGAGGAGGGGTGAGGTGGTTTTTGTCTAACGGGTTTTCTCGTATCTGTACTCACCGAGGGGATTGCCCGTGCCTCTGCCGTGACTTTAGGACCTGAAACAACAATTAAATGGAGATTTATAAAGCTTCGAGGGGAAGTCCGGTAATTGGAAAGTTGCTGAAAAATAGGGTATCAGGGTGGTCCGAGGGAAATGTGAAATTTCCGTTGCGTCGAAAGAATTTTGACGAAGGATTCGGTCCTGGGAGGCTGTCCCCTCTCGTCCTTCATTCCTTTTGACAAGGACACGTCGGGACACTCCCGTGAGTCCCCTGGGACCGACGAGTGCGAGACAGAAAAGCAACCTTTCAGCTCCGCCAAGTACGCACCTATTCTTCACGTGTTTTAAAATTCTCGAGCTCGGAAAATTGTACGGACGATCAAAGGCCCTCTTACCTTGCATTTTCAATTACGTATTCCCTTATCAAAGAATATTCCCACTCGTCTAATGGATGCCATAATCGTGAGATAAAGCGATAGAATCGTTTGAATGTACCGCAGAAACGAAGACAAGTAACTTCGCATGTGAAATTCGGTAAAATTGAGGTTTCTTTTTACCGCGCTGGGAATTTCTACTTTTATTCCCGAGCCAAATGCAATCTCTGTCCCGATTATACGAAGCGCATCGATTCCCTTATCCAGAGAGCTTCAATGCCCGCATGTTCTCTGAATGCATACTTTGTGCATACTGCATAGACCCAGCATATACATGCATATATACCCATTGGTTGCGCACGATGCAGTAGCTCAGCATGAATACATTGAGGAAAGAAAAAGGTGCGGCAGCAAAGAAAGGAATTGTCGAAAGAACGGCGGTTTTGCGACGAAAAAACGAAAGAAAAACCGAGAAGCGGAATTGAAGAATTGAGTCATTAACGAACAAGAGTCTCGGCAGAGCGAGAAATTCGTAATTACAGGGAGCAAGTACTCGGAGAATAAACTTCGTTTGGAAGAATTTAGAAAGTTTACGGGCAATGATTAAGTCTCCCCCCCAGCCTGGAAAAGCATTGAAGTTAAAGAAAAACGAAAGAAAACAGATCCCCAGAGAAAAGGTAGAATGCCAAGAAAGCGAAATCTCACGTAGATTTTTAAATGTTTCCAGGAATTAAAGAGCGAACGGACAAAGAGTTGAACACGGAAAACGACGAGAAATGAAATAACTTCATCCGGGAGGGTCGATGAATCAAAAGGGAGAATTAATCAAATGACACGAATTAGGAGAGGAAGAGAGGAAACATTAGAGTCCGGGCAAACAAGAATGCCCGGGAAAGGGAGGAAGGGGTGGGAGTTGCAAAGGGAAAGAGAGGGACAGAAATTCCGTTTTACCGGCCGAACAAGGACCTTTGGAAAAGTTCGTCAAAGGCTTTTCCTCCGGCTTTTAATTCGTCAAAGAGCCCACGGTTTTGCTTCATCCTCTGCCTACGAAATTTAACGGCAAATTCGGTTAATTCGTTGTACGCATTTTGCGGGAAACTGGCTATAGGCTTTTTCAGGTGGTCGGAAGAAAGGGACGATTAAATGGCGAAAAGAAGAAGGATTTGACGGGCTTAAAGAGGGACGTTACGATTTAGCTGGTATCGTGAGAAGTTGGAATTAGGTCGACCTAAGGTGCGACGACATTCGGGACGTGTTGGCACTAACTTCCTGTGAATGCGGCCCTATAGCACGCGAGGGAGTCACAACTCTGCGGAAAATATGGAACGCCTTCAGTATGGTGCTTGAACATGCGTAGCGGACGTTGATGGCCCCAAAGTCGAGCGAGTAACGCTCCAAAGCAGTTTCAAACTCCATTAACGACATTGAAATGCGTTTCGCGAGTCCCTCAGAGCACGGGCCATTGTGCGAAATAAGCAGTGCCAAGACATATCCCTTTTCGACCCTTCTCAACGCCACTTTAACGCTCGAATTTTTGGAAAATTGCGTGCCTCGCAAATTCCTGGCTTATTACGGTAATGCGGGAAATCGGCTCAAGGATTTCCAGCGGCACTTCATCTCTCGCTTAATAAGAGAACGCGGAGTAGTGGATCGCAACCGTTTCTCAGAATGCCCCAAGTGAACTCCGCGGCGGACCGTGTAATTACAAATGTGGCTTTTGCGCTAATTACTCGGCTATTAGCCGGCGATGTGATAGCCGATAATTCGGGGTAGACGTTCCCCTTCGTCCCCCGTACACCTGCCATCCGCCTCGGAGATGCATACCTGAGATACATTTTCACAGGCAAAATGAAATGATACCGTCTCCCCAACGGCAATACACGTGAAAATGAATCTCAGTGTACCTTCAAACTTCAACAGCTCAGTAGTTTAAATTCTGCAATTTCCCTTGGCTGTACATGTACTTGTTGAGTCGTGGAGTCTTCACCATGTTAGCCTTTTGTGTTGAAAATTTCGACAAGGCAGGTTCGGTGTGTTCGGGAAGTTGTGGCGAGATGACGAAGGGATGAGTTTTCGAAGCCGCAGGAGAATGTAAATTCTCACGATAGAGTAGCTCGGAAAATGGACGAGCAAGGAGTTCCAGGTCGGTGTGGGTACAGAGAAACTTACGTAAGTGTGTGTGTGTGTGTGTGTGGCCGAGTGTGAGGCACATACGTGGGTTTGGCCCTCTCGTCGGGGACTGTGGAACCCCTTAATGAGAACAACGGGTATGTGTAGGTGGGCAGTAACCCTCGGCACGGGCCCCGAGGGTGCGACAGACTCGCCAGGCTATATTAACCCCGACGATCGAAGGGTGGAAGGCCTCCCAGCAAAGACTCACGTTGGCAAGTAGGCCAATCGACGAGCTGATAATTTTCCTTTTTCCCAGCCAGGGTGGAACCCACCGTCCGTTTACGTATTCACTTCTACCCCTACTGGAGTCTTGACAAATTGTCGATATATGCAAACGTTCCAAGCATCCGAACTGGGCGGGCCAAGTGCCTAATATTTCCTCCCGGAGGTTAATATTTCGATTAAATAACCCCCAGACCGCCTACAACTTGAGGATCAATAATAGACCGAAGTTTGTCCCGCCTTCTATTTGCTACGAAAAAATTCTCTTCCCTGAAACCGCAGTACCGCGGGTAAACTTGTATGGTCGTGAGACGATTTCATGCAAGGAAGAAGCCAGTAGCGGCAAAAAGACGGGAAAGCACTGACACGTGTTTCGCATATCGTCGCGACGTCGACGTGTTTTGCTCGCTTGAGCCCTGATTTGCCGGGTGGGGAAAAAAAAGACGTGAGCTCGGCGTTCAGTCGTATTCTCACGCGGCCAATCCCTGCTGACGTGTCCATCTTGGTAGAACGAGCATGTTGCCCGGCGACAGGATCGTGACGATTATGATTGCCATCGACACGCGTTCGCCTCAAAGAATAACGAGGAAACGTGTCTTCCCGCTACTGAAGAAATTTCCTCGTCCTCGGCAAACTTTACCCCCACCCACGTGTGCGATATTCGTATAAATAACTGACGAACACGAAACGGTAAATCCGACGTCAGCGAGCATATTGAAAATCTCCATTGACCCTTGCCCTATAGGATTTTTCCTCTGCTCGTCCCCGAATCATCCGCTTTACGAACATCCGAGAAACAGCTTTAAGGATTTAGCGACTTACGTCGGTGGAGTGCGTTTCTTTAAAATAATCGACGCAGCCGAAGGACCGTGCGTCCGTTCGGATTACCGTGGACGGAAAGCAGACAGGGAAAAAATGGAGCGAGCGCTGCGCTGTCGAATAATAACCGTGGAGCACGGTAGACTGCCATTAAGAGGTTATTACGTGTCAGGAGAGTAGACATTTCATAAATCACGGGGGTCTTCTCATCAAAGCCTTGCGCAGCCATACAAATGAGAATGCAAATAAGCGCGGGGCTGTTCTTCTTTGCTGTTTTTTTTTTTTTTTTGCGCGCGCGGCAATTGCCAAGGATCCAGAGTCTCATAAGTCGGAGGACTGGGCTCCCCCCTTTAAGACGCAATCGGCCTCCCTCACGGCCTTCAACGCGCTTTACTGCCATCACCCTCTGCCTTTTCCCTGCCTACTCAAGCTTCCCCACCTATCCGGGATATTACCTCAGACGCCGTGAACCCCGATTATGGACATGAGGAGCAACGACGGCGGCCCCTGCCAAGTTCCGCAGGAAGGAGCCGAGGATCTCGGGGAAAGTGAAAACGTTCGCACAGGAATGAGCTCGAGAAAGAGTTGCAGATATGGAAATGTAGGGGGTTAGCGGAAGCACCGAGGAAAATGGAAATTGCGGGCTTATTGCCGTGAAAGGGCAAAGACGGGGAGACTCCTAAGGAGGAGCGGGAAGGCCCGGGGGAGAGGGGGCAAGCGTTAGTAAAATTTACAGCGAGAGCTCGGGGAGAAGTGGGAAAATCTCGGCTACGTTCTAATCCGTTTTTTTCTTTCATCGGGCATTTAATTACCTCGACTACGGAGCCTTAGAATGTCGTCACGTGGCGAATAAAATCCCGCCAACGACCGCCGGTAAATCGACTGGTGAGCGCCGGGCCCTGGGTGTTTGCCGAAGTCAGGTAGCCAGCGTGAATTTGACCGATCGTAAAGTCGGATTATGCATCTTTACGAGGACGTAAAGGCGGATTAAGCTGCTCTCCACGGAGCTCACGGATCCCGGCCGCTCAGATGGAAAAGGATATTCATCGTTGCAGTTGAAACGCCACTCGTTGAGTTACTCTGTACTCATGCATTTACGGAGGGATCAGCCGCAGATCAGAATCGTCGTCCAGGAAGGTAGATAAAACCGCGGACAGGATACGTACGAGATAAAAACCTCAAGGAACAGGGGAATAAACGTCATCTTTAACCGAGCCACTACCTTTTTTTTCGGCCCTGTAGAATTCCGCTCGACCGGATGTCAGGATTTATTTCTCTTTTGGCTTCGGATCGAGGAAGCGGAAGGTCGAGGAAGGTAACCGGATGAGCGCTAAACCAATTTCACTTTGCAACGGGAATCGAAGAGTAAGGTGCACGGGAGGAAAAAAGACGTGGGCGCGGGGGTGGCTGCTACGTGAAACAATGGAAGTGGAGCAACGAGATGAATGCATTTCGGTCCAACTCCATCAACTTGCAAGTTCGAACGGTCCGTCGGGGGGATAGTGACGTCAACGGGGAACCGGGACGAGCGGATAATTCCGCGGATGTGCCGGGGAGAAAAGGAGACAGAGGAAGGATGAAATCGACGAGGATCGATATGGCACTCGTGGAAATAACGGGACGAGGTGCATAACTGTCCCGGAAGTTGCTGAACGGGTCCCGATCCCCGGGAATGAACCGCGAGAGCATCGAGGGAAACTCCACGTGTCATGCTTTTCCGGCCAATCCCAGCCCCGGAGAGTATCTTTTTTCCCGTCCGAGCGGAGATTCGCTTATCGCGAGAAACGCTGAAGCAGCTTCTTAACCCTCGGGAAAAAAAAGGAAAAAAGGATGAGCCGGCGATATAACGTGGATGTCGATCGTCGTTCCTCAGTGTGGATCCTCGTGATCCTGCTGAGAAGGTCTAACCGTGCGATCCAACTGGCTCCGGGAGTAGCGTTTGAAGCTCAAACGAGGGACACGAGTGCGCTGACGGTGTCGATTATTCACGTGCGTTTAACGTTGCGTCGACGTCTACGAGGACGGATCAAAGCTCGTCCCGCGAAGCGGGCTAATTTATAAGACGAACGACGCTCGACGAAGCGGAAACGCCGGCTCGTTCGATGTGCGTCCCATAAATCCCCGGGAAACGAGCCCCCGGGACAACGACGTAGGATCTGTCTCACCTGATGCCCGGTAAAAGCGATTCCCGGCCGACTCCCGCCTTTTCCCGCTACAAGAAGCGAGGAAAAATCGTCGTTACAGGAAGAGTACCTGCTAAAAATTTCAGCCAAGCTTCCCTTCCCGGGCTGGGCTTTGGGAAGGGGGAAAAATCGCGCGGCGCGGGGGAAAAATCGTTCGGGATTATTCCGGACACGTGAGGAAACGAGACTCGGGTGCCGGAGTATCGAATGGGAATAATATCCTCGTGGAGGAGGACAGCTGGCCAGGAACTTCCGGTCGCGCGAGGCGGGATAAACAGGTACGCATACCGCTGGGGGAAAAAGGCGGGGAAAAAGGCCGGGAAACGGCGGAAAGTGGCCGCTCGGCTCTGCGAGATCGAAGGAAGGGAGCAGGGCGACAGTGAGACTGAGCGAGAGAGAACGAGAGAGAGAGAGAGAGAGAGAGAGAGAGAGAGAGAGAGAGAGAGAGAGAGAGAGAGAGAGAGAGAGAGAGAGAGAGAGAGAGAGGTAAACCGAGGACAAAGGGACGACGGGAGGAGAGCCACCGGCGGATATTGATTTGTCAGCGTGGAGCGAGGAGCAAAGAGAGTGATCAGTCGTGAAAGTCGACGAACCGTGCACCGCTCTATACAGCGCGGCGAACTCTTTGAAACGGTCTACGTGGCGAAACTAATACATCGTCGTACGTACTTCTTTCGCCGACACCGTCCGGTTTCCCTCTCGTTATAATTGGGAGCAGAGACGACGAAGACGCAGAGACAGACGGATGAATAGACGAATGGAAATAGGGCGACGCATCCCGGTAAATAGATCAAAACTAAAGAGAAGGAAAAAACAGGATCCGGGCGAGGAAAAAAAGACGAATAATGAACGAAACGAAAAGGAAAGAAAAGGGAGGAAAGGAAGGAGAGGGGAGGTAGATTGATGGCTAGGTAGGGAAACGGGGAAGGAAGAGACGGGGAAAGGGCAAGGGACCAGAGAGACGAATGGTACGTTCTCCTCGCGCGGACGATACGATTTCGATATAAATCATGAATCGCGGGCCAACGTCTAGTCCTGAACCGTTGTCCACGCGACATCGTAAATCAGGAATACCGGAGAACGCGTCGAGAATAAATCGCCCGGAGTCGCGGTTTCGGCTGATCGGGATATATAGTGTGCCTATTAAAAAAGAAACCCGGCCTTTCTAACGCCCATCTGGCAAAACGTCTAGCTCCGCGCTGAGAAATGCTTTTTTAATAATCGAGATCCTCAAGAATCCCACGCAGGACAGGGTAATAATTTATGGCGAATATACGACGAGGCCTTGAGGAAAAATGAATTTAAAGCAGAAGGTCGACCGCCGCCCGAGAATTGAGTTACTCAACTATATTTTCCACCGTTCAAAGCGATATAAATAGCCGATGGGAGTGGTTTTCTTCTTGGCGAAAAATTGTTAAAACGTATGAGGGTGCTCGGGTTGTAAGTCCGACGAACTGTCGGTAGATCGAACGTCTTTAATCTCGTTTATCCGGGCTGGGTGGTGCACGGACGGTCCGACATTCCTGACGGAGACGTATCGTGCTTCGCCAAGCAGTTTCCCCGAAAGTGCCGTTGCCTTTTATAGATCGTAGCTTGAAAGCGCCGATTCCGCCGAGTATAAAGCCCTACGGTTTCCGCCTTCCCCAGGTGAAATCATCTCGGCCGCTCGGACTTGAATACGAATTCTCGCTTCGCCGAGGAAACCCGCCGCTCAGGAATATACAAGATTGAAAGGAACGAGGACTTCCCCAAAAAATAGATACCTTCGAAATTTCTATCCTAAAGTTCCCATCGTCAATGGAAATAATTGTTTTTTTTTCAAGAAAACACATTTGATCGCTCACATTGGACGCCTAAATTTGTCCATTTTATTGGACCCGGGGTTTCGGCCGCTGGGGGTTCGTGGGGAATACGAGTCTCGATATAAACGTATGAGCATCGCTGTACAAGAGGGGAAAAATCCCGCTTTCAAAGGGTCACGAAGACCTTTAAACGAAACGTCAGGGCCCCGTCATTTGCATCCGAGTTTCCGGCGAAAGCTCGGAAAATTGAAATCCTGCGGGGGACGTCGATAAAACTTCCTACATTGCGCACCGGGCTCCCGGCGCTTTCGTCGAAATTTTCACGTATTTTTCGGCGATTCCACTGTCGTCGCTTAAATTTCCCCTGAAAAGGTCGCTCGGGGAACTTTAAATAACCCTGAGAAGGGACACTGGTTTGCGGGTCCTTTGAAAAAAAATTTCACATTCCAACGGTAGCACAATGGACTTTCTGATTGTGATTTAAGGACTGTTTTCCTGATTACTCCGAGCATCCCGGGGTAAAGCAGATTCATTAAGATACGTCCGAGGTGAATTTATGTTGGTAATTCGGTTAAGAATAACGGCTACGGTGGAAATATAAGAATGGCTCGAAGCATCGTCGGCGGATCTCGAAATCGCCCCTCTGACTATCGACGAACGTGGTTCGAATGCACGAATCTTACGAGCACCGCCCGCGGAGGTTGTTTTTCCGCCGAGAACCGTACATCTCCGGCGGGCAGATGTTCCTCGGACAAATTCGCCAAAAAATAAAACTAACCAAACCAACGAGCCCCGAGAGTTACCCAGGAATTACAATGGAATCAGGCTAAACCTTAAAAACTGTCTTGGCGAATTTCATTCCATTTCACGTATCGTTGGTGGTAAGTGCGGTTCAATTTCTGAGCATCGACAGGATCTCTGGATTGCGCTACAAGGAGCACTTTTCCTTCCTCGTCAAGTCAGTCACAGGGGAAGGGGGGTGGAAGTGCGATGCCGGGGAGGAAGACGTCGTTCCGATGTTACGACGTCGGTCCCGGGAGTGTTATCGCTTACGATTATTATTACGCCGTCCTCGGCGAATCCAGAGGCGCCGAGGATGTGCGCCTGTCGCGCAGGAGCAGCCTCATTAATGAGGATAATGTCAAGGGCGGGGCTCGACTGCATTAGCCCAAGCATATTCGCCCTGCAAAATCGGCCCTCCCGCCAACGAGTCGGGCTTCGTTCTACCCTCAGCGTAAAATCCTTCACGAACGAGAACACAACGTTGACACTTAGCCATTCTCCTGTCGATGACAGACGTTTCGAGTATCGAGGGAAAATCTGACGAGGAACCGGCCGATCGACGGAAAGTCCATTTCGAATGTACACTGGCTCGGTAGACGGAAATAACGCGGGTTGATTGACCCGATAGCCTACTTGGCGATAATGCCATTCGGCCAAACACGCGAGGCAATAATTTAGTACTGACCGGACTTGGCGGAATGAGTAACGAGTCCAAAGGAGGAAATTACCGCGAGTTTTTAATGCCTCTAAAGTCATTTAAAGCGTAGCTTGAAATAATCCCCGGTCCATCAGCGACGTACGTCGTGAATATTAAAATTTCATAAAAAGGACGATAAACACGAGGGAACGTACTTTTGTTTTCTTCGTGGAAATCTATGGGCAACGAGTAGGCAAAAATTGGGATATTCCTGGAGATTCCTGGGAATGGTTCGTTGGATTTTACGAATTGCTTTTGTCTGGCTGCTCGGACATTGTAAGAGACGAATTTCACGGATAGCCATGTTCTCGTTGGCGAATCGTGCGACAGGAGGATGAAGATAAGGAGCTCGTGACGGCGCTTTAATTATTTCCATTGGCCGGGGAAACAGGGACCCGTTGTGCCGGAGTTACACGTCGATTCGCCTCTCTCGCATCGGAGCATTTGGCAAGGGAAAGCAAGGGAACCTCGAGGAGAACTCCAAAAAGCACAAAACAGTTCGACGGCTCGTTCGTCATCGTCCCTGCCTCGCGA
Organism: Hedychridium roseum; assembly: GCA_963989215.1. NCBI lineage: Eukaryota > Metazoa > Arthropoda > Insecta > Hymenoptera > Chrysididae > Hedychridium > Hedychridium roseum. Next base: position 8,288,373 of record OZ022312.1, on the reverse strand, counting down.
GAAAACAAGGAAGCCTTTCTCCGGCGACCCCCCTGCTCCGTTCACCTCTACGACACGAAGGAAAGGGAACCACGGTATGGTGGAAATTTACGGGAAAAGGTGCGTAGCCAGTGCGAACCAAGAGACAGAATATATTTGCCTTAATGAATAGCGCAGAAAATCGATACGAAAAGACGTAAATGCGTTCAGTAACGACTGGAAAGCCCAAGCGCAGAGTTCCCTGCATATTATTCATAGGCACTTCTCGCTTCCACTGCGAATCTATGAATAAACGACCGGCGTCGAAGTGGGGAAAAAACAGCGCTTCGAAAGGGAGATGGAAAAGCGTATGGGGAGAGGAACAAGTTTTTCGGCGAAGCTCGCTCACTTGTTTTCCTTTTTCCCTCGTCGGGTCCATTGCTTCTGCCCGCCGGCAAAGAGGCCAGCGAGTACATTGAAACCAGAGGCGGAAAATCAATATGGCAAGTTCGAGGTGGATGATGCGCGGAAATGCCGAACGAAAGAGCAGCAACGCTGGATCTCATGAACGTCCAGGGGAAAATGAAAGTACAGCGGCAGTCAAGGGAATTGTCGGGGGGAATGAAATTGATGGAACGCAAGGAAAGATGTCGGACTGGTCGGGAGATCGAGGTGAAACTGGAGGAAAAATGATAAGCAATTCCCTTTGAGCTTCTCTCTTCCCTAAGTTGTTTAGGCCAGTCACGAAACGACAGGACATTATTCCTGCATCCTGTAAAATCGGCTTGCCGACTTTCCCAAGTAAATTACCGAGAGTTTTCCGTCCACCGGCAGCTTCGGTTTCACCGGAGCTTTCAGCAAGTTTGTCCGGATATTACCCCTGGCACGTTATTTCATCGGTCGGCCAAGTTTCCTAAGGAATAATGGCACCGATTGTCGGCTAACAAAGGTGGCCGAGGATTTCCTGGCAACGAGAGTCAGGAATTCGCCGCATTGGTCAGCTAATCAAGCGCGAGATTGGACAATCCAATGAAGCTTTCTGCTTCGTGCTCCAACTATCATAGCCCAAAGCTAAACCTACCGACCGAACTACCAAAGTACTCTAATCTCGTGGGATGACCATCCTAACGAAATCCAAAAAACCCGACGATAAGACTCGCGAGAAATAACGAACGAAATAGCAATTAGTAAAATTCCAATTAAGAGGAAAATCAATGACGAAGCCGAGCTCCTGCTGCACTTTTATTCCGCGGAGCTTCGCGTAATAATTCCCGTCCGCTTAATAAGACGGCACGTCGGCTGAATTTTAATGTCGATGTGGAATTACAATTTTCCCACGTTTCGCCGTCTAAGAGGAGAAATTAGGGGCTGATGATAAATTGACGACATTATGACGGAGATAACGACCCTCGTAACGTGGCCTTTGATTAAGGCAATCCATATTGCACTAAACCGACGCGCTAACCGACGGAAATTTAGCGCATTGCGTTAATCACGAGACCCAAAGTATCGAATCTTAAGAAAACCCAGATGACGAATGAAGAATTTTCCAAAGGAAGACAACGTTCTTTCGAGAATTCGGTTTAACAGTAAATCTGTATCCGAAGGATTAAAGTTTCTACCGACATTGGCAAGTTTCCAAAGGGAATGGCTAATTAAATGGATGAGTTAGCGGGGAAAAATTGGAACATGCGAGAATGACGAGTCGGTTGAAAGGCCCCTTGAGCCGTGGCAGTCATGGTGCATGACTTTTGATAGCGAGTCATTCCGCGCTCGTGGGAGACGACGTTTACAGCGGATGACTGACGTTAAACTCGGGAAATCACTGCGGCGAGAACCCTCGAGACCCTCGTGCCGCACTGACAAGGTAATCCATTATACGACGGGCTTGGCATTGCATGAAATCCTTCGGAAAATGCTTCGCGTATGTCCAAATACGCGCGGATTTTCGCGATATTTTTGTCTAAACGGCGGGACCAGTCGAAGGGTGCATTAAAAAAAAACCCGCGGCAAACTATTCTCGGAAATCCGCGTATAAATCGTCCCGTGGAAATCCCCGGGTTTTCCCCAGGACTCCTGAGTCGCGCATTTGCGCGGAAACGAGACACGAGGTTCTCGGGAGTGTAGGGCAAATAACTGGAAGCAAGAGTGTTTACTCACCCCGACGACGAGCAGAATAGGGCGGCTCTTCAAAGGTCCCTGTAACAAAGGAAATCGTGCGCCGTTAGTAAATCTGTTCTCGCGTACACGTACGTGGAAACGGCATGCGAATTTCGTCAAAACCTACGACCGGGGGCTCGAATTATCATGAATAATCGCACGTGGGTAACGTCTGCGTGCCGCCATATCCGTGGAATTATTCGAATCACGCGTGAGGAATAATTTCCAGGGATAAATTCGAGGTACGCCGGTGCAAGAAAATTCCCGCGGCCATTTAGACGTGTTAAGGCAACTTCCAAGTCCATAAATAACAGAATTCTCTCTCTCTCTCTCTCTCTCTCTTTCACTCTGTCGTTACGCTGAGATTTCGAACACATGGCGCTGGTTTGCGCAGCACAAATCTCTCGCCGTCGCGGATAATAGATCGGTAATGAACGGAGTCAATTAGGAATGGGGCTCGCGCGGGCGCGGAGCTCCGACGGCTTCCCGACGATTTATTCCTCGAGTTCCTGGGCCAAGTGGGGGGGAGGGGGGATAGGGGGAGTAGGGAGGAAAGGTAGTAGAAGGCGAATGGCCCGAACGTTATTCAAAGTTGGGCAAAATGTGATTCCGGGCGGTGCGGCCGTTCCAGTGGCTCCTCGGTCGCAAGGACGACTTTTCAGGACCCTCCAAGGCATCCTCCTCCTGACGTTAAACAGAAGGAGATGGGCCAGCCGGGGAAAGGGGGGAAGGGAGAGGACTTAAGTGATCGATAAAAAGCGACGGGATGGAAAGCGATAGTCGAGGGGGAGGAATGAAAGGACTAGACACGGTCCGCTGGAAATGAAGGAAATCTTCAACGAATGGCAACAGGAACGAAGGAAGTAGAAAAGGGGAAGAAAGGGAAATCCAATGGCGTTCGAGTCGAGTTCGGTGAAAACAGTTACGTAAGAACGAAAATCACCGAGTTGCAGTGAGCGGTGTAAGAAATAGGAAGGGAAAAAAAGTTGCGAGAAGCCCACTGAAAGGGCTGCGCCCGGGAGAAGACAATGGGGCCACGGGAAACTGACAGGCAAGAGGCAGAAAGAAGGAAACAGCGGACTAAAGGGTCAACGGTGGAAGACGGTCCAGCGAAACGAACGCAAAGTTCTGAGTGGCTATCGAGACGGGAACACTGATTCCAAGGAAACTTTCAATGAAATCCTTCCAGCTTGCCCCTGCGAGACCTCATTTACGAAACCCTCTGGATCCTCCTTACATCGACAGGCTATTCGTCCTTCAAAAAACCTTCAAAACAAGGAGAACAGTAGAATTTCTTTCTTGATTTTTATATTTTCGGCACTAACGAGCGTTAATTACTGGACTCCGGTGTAAGTCCTAAATAATTTCTCTCGTTTGAACTATCTCTGTTCGACCAGGGTCCCATAAAATTCTCAGTCCTGCAGGTTTTGTTTAGCCACGTCGACCGTTCGGGAGGAATGTAAATTTTCTCACCGTTTGACACGAATTTTTTTTCCTCGTGCGAGGCTCGAAAGGAGGAGACGCATCGACATTCAGCCGGGCAGAAGAATTCAGCCGGGAGGGAGACGGAGAAATGAGGGCGGGCCAACGTAGCGGCGCCAGACGTATTTATACCGAAGCGACCTTTGACGGCCGACGAGGAGAGCGTCGACGTCGGCGTCGACGTCGGCGTCGCTCAATGAAAATCTCTTTCGCGCGGAGATACTCCGAGACACGGAAGAAAGGCTCGCGCGATCTTTCCACGTCAACCTCCTACCCCTTGGCTCTTCCCCCTTGGCCAGCACGGTCCTTTCTTTCGGACCCTCCTCAATTTTCCTTGTTTTCTATTCCGCACGACAGGGCGTCGCCATCTTCTGGAAGATCGTACCCCGTGACGTCGAAACACCGGAGTATCATGTAGCCCGCTTCTAACTCCGCGAGATCGCGTTTCAGAAAATCTCTCTACAGAGCCGAGAGGTGGAAGTTGACTGACGAGGAAGATTTTCCTCCTCGACGGGGTAGGGTTTTCTTCTGGGCAAGGAGAACGTCGACGGTACGTGCAGACGTAAACAATCGTAAGGTCCCCGGGAGTTTGGTGGAATTTAAGACGGGGACGAGAACCGGCGTCTCCTTAAGGGTTGAATGGGCACGTCGTTAAGGGCTAACGAGGGAAAGATGGCGACGAGGGGCGGCTAAGGGGCCGCTGCCGGCAACGACATTGCGTGCTTCGTCGGCGAAAGCCTCGATGCTTAATTGAAACTGCCGACTAAGCGGCCCTTTTACTTTCGTTGCCACGACAAGCGCAAGGGATTTCCGTTTTCGACGACGACGCACGGTGTACAGACGCCCCGCGAATTTCGAGAAGACCAGAGGTTAAGGGCCAATAACATCCCCATGAATTTTACAAATTTTTGTATATTCAGAAAGTTTATTCAAATCGGGACCTTTTCGCCGAGTACCCTAACAGTTGCAATAACAGACGCAGATAATTGGTAAACCCGGGAAGCAGGTGCAATCCTCTTCGGTCTCGTCCTCCTCTTTCTCTACCCCTTTTCCGTTTCCCCTTCTGTCCCGTCCTTTCCCCCTGCCTTGGGTTTTCGTCAGTTTCACCCGGCCTCGGTGTCGGCATGGCTCACAGCCCATAAATTCTCAACATTTTCCGCTTCGCGGCTCAAGACTGCGAGGCTGCTGGGAGCTGGCAAATGGTATTATCTTTCGCCGGTCTGCGTGCATATACCATCACGCCTTGTGCGTACCAGTCGGCCGATCTGATTAACCGAAACTCCTCGACTCGCTCGGCAAACGGCGCAAACATTCATGAGAAATTAAATTCTCATCAAGGACAAAACTCTATAACCGCGGGAAAATCCAATTAAAAATTCACGAGTTAATTATTGTACCTCGGGAAGGAAGTTTCCGAAACACAGAGTTGATTAATACGCTAAGAAAATACTTGGGCAAAGGCAAGACTGGTGGTGGGGGGAAGTGCTGATTTTATTGGTCGACCGGTCGTTCGTCTTTCGTGGAATTTCGGCAAATCGACATTGAGAAGGGCCCGGAAGTAGCGTGGAAACGAATGAGACGAGGAGATGGGCAATGTGCCGGACGATGTCGGATAAGTCCCCGGGGAATCTTCTCCTGACGATCTCCAAGGAAAAATTCCCCGACGGCCACGTCGGGGGAATCTTTTACCGAACACCGCTACTCTATTCTAACTCGATAACCGCCGGCTACTCGAGGAAAATATAAAACCAAAGGACGACGTGAAAGAAACTTAATGTATAGCAAGGAAAAAAACACATTGGATTATGCAAAGACCCGCCAAGTAGGGGGAGAAAAAGGAGAACTCAAGGGATAATTGCTCGATATCGCTACATTTGAAATTATGGAAATCACAGTGGATTGGCGGGGGAAGCGACGGCTCAAAGGCTCGTAAGAGATTAAAATAATAACTCACGTGGAAAGGGAAATGAAAGGAAACTGGGACGAGGAGGTGAGGAGTCAGGGGAAAGGGGGGGAGGGGATGGTTCGACGCGAAACACATCGGTAAGGGAAAGGGTTGCTTTTGTTCGGCGGGCGAACTCCGCGGTCGATGCAATTATTTTCAAGCGATCACTCGACGAGACTCGGTCGCACGGGAAACGAAATCCTCCATGCGGCAAAAGGGACTCTCTCTCTCTCTCGTCCTCGGAGAAGGAGCTTCTACACCCTTGCCGTTGGTTCTCGTCGTTATCGATTTCTCTCGCTGGCCCTCGAGGAGATCCTCCGCCCCCCCTCCGCCGTCCGAGGATTCCCCTTCGCCCCACCATCCCGAGCCCTTCTTATTACCCTCTTCACTTAACACCGAGTGTTTTTCGACACCGCCGTTCGCGGTTTCGCGGGAAATCATTCCATCCCCCCCTTCACTTGTACTCCCCTTCGCGGTGAAAGAGTCGAAGAATTTTGAGCAATTTTGCAGAGTTCGAGTAATTCCCCGGGAGCGTAAAGAGGTGCAGGAGAAAGGTGAAAGTATTGAGGATCGTGAGTAAATGAGATAGGAAATATCTGATGCGCCTCGTTTCGAGGATTTCGCGGGGAATGACGGCGACGAGTGGCACGCAAATCGAACCTTTCGTCGGATTCCAATTCCATCTTGGAGGTTCCCCGCGGCGGAGCCGATTGGAGTGCACGGGGCTCGCGATTCGTCCGCCGGCAAATACCTCTCCCGCCACGGGAAATCAAATATCGGCTTACCATATTTTACTCCCCGGTGATAAGTTGACCTTTGGCATTTATTAAAAACTCTTCCAGCTGGCCGAGTTGGCCGGGTTTGCTGTGCATTACCCGATCGATTCTCAATCGTGCTCGACCGTACGGAAAAGTATTCCGAGACTTTGCCGTCCGACTTACCAACGTTCAGCGATATATCTCGATCCGCTTAGTTGAGGTTCGCCCTGTAAGCCCGTCGCCAGTTTACCAAATCGATGCTTAAAAAAAGGACCATTCCGCGCGGGCTATTCGCGGAAACTAAAAGCACCGACACCGAGTAACGGCAAACTTTTCTACATCGTCCGAAACATTGCTGAAATACCCCTCCTCCTATCCCCTGGATTCCTTGATTCTCCTTTCAAAACTTAGTTACGACTGGCCCGAACTCACCAAACGACCATCGATCAACGTCCATCGACTGTGCGTAAACTTCCTTTACCCTTTCCTACCGTGTTTCACCAAGGACTCAGCGAAGAACTTCGTCCCATGAAGCAAAAATCAAGATAAAAGGTATTTGCCGTCCTGGAGTTTCGGTCGACGATTTTCAGTCGTTCCGCGATCGCAGCGTGCGTCGCAAAATTCCGGTACACCTGCTGGAAGTCAAGCGGATTCTGAGGGGTGGTGGAAGAGGTGTCGACGAAACTGAGGAATAGTCAGAAGGGAAGAGAAGGGGGGGACAGAGAAGCGTAGGGAGAAGCGACGACACTTGTCGTACCTGGGCAGTGAGGGCAGTGTAGCGGGGGAGGGGTAGAAGGGGAGGAACGCGCAGAGCACGGCATTGTACTAATTCACGGCGCTAATGCAGAGAGTTTCTAAAGAAGGGCAAAACAATAGAACTACTCGGCCGGCTCCTCTCGTCGAGCGACTCGCCCTCCGCGAGCTTCCCGTCGAATCTGTGTGCGTGCCGGCAGGAGAGTGGCATTACTATTCTCGCACACACACACGCACGTGTGTACGCCCACACACTGGGCTGGCTCCTCGAGGCACGTACGTGAATAAACGTACCAACACACGGAGCTGGCTCGAAAGAGTTACGCGCCAAGGGAATTAAACAGTAATTTTTACTAGCCGTACAGGGGGCCGTGTATGGGTTTAAAGGAAATTCTACGGAACTTCAATGCACGGCCTGCTTCCCCTTTGTTTTCCGGCGCCTTCCCAGCGAGAGGCAAGTTTCGTTGAGGTCAAATTAGACCCACGCATTTCCGCGTCCCTTTCATGCGGTGGAAACAGTAAGAGATAGACTTTTCCTCGCTTCCCCGGGCATTGTTACTTCTTCAACGACCCGCGGCTGCACGTAAAATGTCTATGCATAAATGAAAAGCGTAATTTCATTTGTCGATTCGTTGCGGTGCTCGGTGAATTACAATGGCGAGGTGAGATTTTCAGCGGGAAATATATTCCGCTGGGGCGAAGGAACACTGTGGGACATTAGAGATGCATTTGCCGCTCGTAGAAAATGGCCCGAGTCTACGTAGGACTATTAGAATCCTTTTTACCTTCGCTTTGCGGTGAAAAGACGTTGAATATGCGATCGGTCCGAGAGTCAGGGGATTCACCGGGAAAGAAAAAAAACACGATGGATAATCGAACGGCAATTTTCGACAACTCCCACGTTCGCGGCAAATTTATTGACTCTTCGAATGGATTTGCCGAACTTTTCCCACGAGTCCTGACCAAGGACACGGCATCGACATGAGCGCCGGGACAATCGTCTACGGCGGCGATAGCAGAAATGAAGACAGATGAGAAACATCCAGGGGCATAAACTCGTCCGCTCGTAAAATTACCCAGCTGCCGTGCGAATACGCCGAGACGGGGATAAAAATGGGGCTCGATCGGCGTTTGCACGAAAAACACCGAGCCACGTTCTTCCAGTGCTGCTGATAAATAGCAGAGACTTTACGCCGTCGCACGGACGAGAAATATCGCGAGGGTGTTAGCCGCATTGCCATAAAGGAAAAAGTCACGAGGCTTTTACCGCGAATGCCTTCATCGCGGGATTACAAATTTGACAAGGAAAATAATTTCCCGAATGAAACTAAGATGAGTGAGAGTCCGCGAGGAAGAAGAAGACGTTTCTAAACTGAACGTTTTTGCACTGCTTTTTTTCCTGCAATATTCTTGGGACAATATTTGTTAGTTTCAGGTGACCTCATTAAAGCGTGCTCCTAAAGCTCGTCCTAATGGTAAGGAGGCGCAATCAACGTTTTCCTACCTGGCTCATTTTCCTCTTGCTTTCCTCGCCGATCTCCTCGCGGCCGAGTTTCGCGCAATATTAATTCGATAAAATTCCGACGAACTCTGTCCTTTGAACATTATCACTAAACGAGCTTCAGGTCCGCCGGGGTATTTGCAGAGCTCAAATCTAAAGAGAATCTTCCTCAATATCGATTTGCCCTAGGTAAACAATGTTGTTGAACACGTTGTACGAGTGTTGGGGAAACATCGTTCGACCTTTGTCCTTTTGGCAAAACTCCCCGGTCTGGCGTCCTGGCTGGCCGGGTTTCTGCGGAAAATGGAATGGCTGTTCTCCGAATTTCAGGCGCCATTAAGCTCTCCCCCTCCCTCCCTCCGTCGGGGCCGTCGTCCGGGCGGTTCAATGGTGCACGACCGACGGTCGGACTATTTAGGTTTCGTGGCCGCGAACGAGGTCCAATTGGTTACAAGGCCAGAACGGCTAAATCGCCGTCGTGAAAATTACTACGAGACGGAACGCCAGCGATCCGATGGAATTTCAATAAGAGAAGGCAAAGGCGCGTGCAAGTTACGCGCGCTCGGACGTGACGATATCCCCATTTCCGGCACGTTCCCGTGCGTAGGGACACGGCGATCCCTCTGTCAAGGACAGACCCGAGGGAAGAAGGTTCCATGATGAAAAGTCTCGAGGCAGGGACTGTCTGGGCGATGGCGACGTAAAGGGATTGAGGTCAAGAAAAGTCCTGTCTCAGGACGATATGTGGGTCGTCGCTCGACGACTTAAGACTTTGTGAAACCCGCAGGACCGTTAGTCAACCTCGACTTTTCGTCCTTTCAAGTATAACGGAGAATTCTCAAAGAAATCTCCGAGGAATTTTCTCGCTGGAATTTTCCTGTTTTTTTAAAGAATAATTAACGAGCTAGGGACCATTAGTTAAGGTCCCTGGAGCTGAAGATTACTTTAATCCGTCGTTACCGCTCGAACCGAGGCATTATTAACGCTCGAGCTGCTGAGCTCATCGAAATTCCACGCGTTACCATTAGGTTACCTTGACAAGGTCGATCGTGTTGGAGGATCGTTGCAACACTACGGAGGATCGCAGGACTATCGATCGGATCGACGGATCACGTTCGTCTCTGCTGTTTGGACACTGGCCAAGGCCGGGTTTGCCCAATTCGGCCAACCATCCACGACTATGAACTAAGCTTGTCGATAATTATGCTGGGTGGCACCGCGAATTGCGCGACCACATGAGCGAATCGTCGCACGTACTCGACGACACGGCTAACGTCCTTTCGATCGGTATAAAAGGGGCCCAGTCTGGACATTCGACATCAATCGATCTAACAACGAGCATCCGAGTCCACTCGACCAACCAAACGTCAATCAACATGAAGTGCATCGCCGTGAGTAAACATTACGTTCGACCAATAGTCCAGAAGAACACTGATTCTTTCGTGCCATATCGCTAAGTCTCTAATTTAATTCATGACCACGAAAATAACCGTGAAAAATTCGTTCAATTGGGATTTATTGAAGCTACATTGAAGCTACTGCATCTAAGGTTGAGGTTTCAGGAATGAATTGTACTTCTTGGTTATAGGTAATTGTTCTCCTGGCTGTTGCCGCTGTGGCAATGGCGGAAGAGAAGCCCCTGGAATCTGTGGATCCGGCAAAGGCGGAAATGGCGGTAGACGCGGCTAGGAGCAAACGAGGACTTCTCCTGGGCGCTGCTTACACTGCTCCAGTGGCTGTCAGTGCTTACACCGCTCCGCTTGCATACACCTCGGCCTACAGCTACCCCTACGCCTATGCCGCCTATTCCGGCTACCCCTATTACGCCAACGCCTACAGCGCACCCTACTACTACGCTTAAATCGACGCGGACCCACTTACATCCCCCACTGGCCATCGGTATCCCCGGATTAAACGCGGACCTTCCACCTGCGACCACCACGGATGCATTCCTGTCTGTTGAAATGGGCCAGCAATATCCCCTTGGATCTTCCGGCGAATTTCATCAGCCGACCAATGCCCTAGCCTTACATACGTCTCATCCAACGATTATAAAAAGGTATTTGCAAGTATCAAAGGACGGAGTGTATCGTTAACTGGTCCAAGATCCGCATGTATCTACTGTACATTATTATATTACTCGGTGTACTTATGTATCATATCAACAATGTAAAATACACGCTAACGTCTATGATTAACGGCAGAAGATGTGTTTCCTTTCCCTGACTTCGATGACAGCATATTGCGACGTTACTTTAGTCGATGATAATTCGGTGTTAAGTTGAGCCCTCGGCAACCGCTGTCCGAGCATGTTCACGGCGGGCTAATACGTTAATTAATTGTTGGTAAAGCATTAAATCCCATTCGGGAGCCGCGGCTACGTCTGGCCGCGGGCAAACTTTTAATTGCCCGATTTAATAGCAGCCGTTAAATGTCCCGCACGGTAATTAAGGGGAGTTACGAAACATCAGGCCACGTTGGAATTTACGCCCCGAGATTATTCGGCCTTTCGGCGTTAAGATCGCTGAATTTCCAGTGGTGGCAAGAGGGAGGGGGAAGAAAGGGGAGTTTCGCGGGGTGGCCGTCCGGCGACAAATCAGGCGGACACGTGGCGGAAACGGCGGCGAGCTTGCCAAAAAACGGGCTACTTTCGCGCTCAACGAGATTACCATGAAAAATCGTCGTAAGTCCGAAGGCCAACCGTGTGCTCGCGGAACATCTGTAACTTAAATAGCCACTGGTGGAAGCTCGCGCGGAGAACTAATTGGCGAACCCACGAAAAATTCAGCGCGAAATATCCCGGCCACAGATCCTCTGACTTGCACTGTTCTCAGATTGAAAAAAAAGAAAAAGAAAGAATGGAAATGGTGCACGGAAGGCTCATCGTTAAATACCCCCCGCTTGGTCCGTTGTTTTATTTATCTACCGCAAATCTCGTTGAATCCGACCAAGTCGCCGTCCCCCTCCATCCCCTCCCTCGGATCGATAGTAATTCTTTTCTCGATGCTGGGATACCGGGCGTTCGTCCTGCGCTTTCCCGGCATCATTTTTATCCTTTATGTCGGGCCGCATGGGGCGCAAACGACGACGCCTATCGGAGTGGATCGTGCAGGAGAGAAGCGAGTAATCCTGGGGATTCCGTAGTCGGCGGTTTGCCGGTTACCGAACCGTCGCGGCGACTGGCATACAAATGCAGCTTTCCCGGAAATCCCGCGGACTACGAGCATACACGTTCCCTCCCGCGCATCCTGCCAGCCGTACTCATCCCCTCTCAGGTGTTTTCCTTTCATCCGGAAAAACCTGAGCGACAACAAACAGCAGCTGAACGGAAGTCCCGACGCGTGGCAAAAGGTCGGCTCTGCTCTATGAATGGAAAATTCAGTTCTGTTCTTCCAAGGAGAAGTCAATTTATTGAGAGTTGAGGCGCAAGGTTTTTACAAGAGGTTTAGTCCTTTTACCGGAACAGATGCAATGCTCCAGATACGCACGATGGTCCGCATTACGTGGGCGAAACAATATAGCAAGTAAACCCCTTGGGGACGGCCATAAGGCTCGCTCAACGGCCGCATTTCATTGTCGTGAGCAGCGAGCCGTAACGGAAAGCTGTCGGAAACAGTCGGAAAGCGGCTGAGGATATCTCGTGAGTTGCTCTCAAGGATATTTGTTGCTTAGATAACTCTGTCCGAAATTCTACAGCCATTACAACTTCCCATTTCCCAAGGAATCTAATTCCATGGACACTGGACCTATCTGGCACCTTCGTTAATTTATCTCAATAATTCTGTTACGTATCTTACTTCCTCCTCGCTAGTCTCGAGTTTCTTCGATTGGTGCGATGTATTGCTGAATTATTTCAATAATTCTTTAGCGTACTTTGCCTTTTCTCCGTCAGTTCAGAATTTGTCTGGTCGACAGGCAGACAGAGGACATAAAGCGCCCGGCATTATCGTGGAACAATGCATCGGGATCGGAGCGTCGACCTATTGTTGACGTGCGTCAGGTGTGGCGTGATTACACTTACACGTCGACGCTCGTGAAGAAACGCGAGCCTGGCTTTCTCGTTTCCCTCTTTATCACGTCCATTTTCCCCTCTTCCTTTCTCTCTCTGACCCCCTTAAGAGAAGACCTTTCCTTGTCCTTCCACGGCTCTTTGCATCTCCGCAGTCAAGTTCTCTCCAGCTTCCCCGGCTTCTTCCCCTCTCCGTCCTTCTGTCCTCTTCCGCTTTTATTCGCCGCACTAAAAGTCACACACGGACGCACCCCCGTCGGCGAAACAAAAGCCAGCGCGTTGCGCGATCGCGTAAATTTCGCCCCGAAGAGGAAGGGAAGGACAGGAGAGAGGGAGGGAGGGGTGGTGGTTGGTTCGTGTGTACGCGTTGGACTATGCGTTTCACAGAGGCGTTTATAACGATAGGCGAGTAATTGCGCGTGCACGGACGAAGGCCTGACCGCGTGGAACAGGGTTCAAGCTCGCCGTGTAATCCTCGGATCAGGGGAAACGCGTCGTTCTGACGGCCATTCGCTACAGTTACGCGCCCTAATAAATCGTCTAATTGTATGATCGCCATGTATTCGCCTACTATTTTCCCAGGACACACAAAGCCGTATTTCAGGGACCACGCATTCCTGTTTCAACTTCGCGAACCGTTAAACATGGAACTGTTTTAATCAAAATAATCGATCACCCGTGGGTACCGATGATTCAAGCAAAACTCGAGGACTTTTCGTAACTAACGAGGAAACGATGGCCGAGGATCGCAACGGGAACAACGAACTCTGACGCTCTTGGCTATCCCGCCGGCGTTATCCTTTTGTAGCCAGTGCTTCAATTAATTTTCTCGCCGGCAGACAGTGGCGGTAACGAGAGCGAAATTCGGCACCGGCGGCATAACGAAGGGTCGCTGTGACGCGAACGCAGAGCAGTCCTGTCGGCGGATCCGCAAACAAAAGCCTCTTTTAACGCGATTCTACGCACGGTGAAGGCAAAACGGGGCGGTGCGGGGTCAAGAGTACCGCACGAACTTTGATGTGGAGTAATTAATCATATGCGCCCGTTCGACGGTATTCCATATGCCCTCGACTGTTCGTTACGTTCCGCTGCACGTTATGCCGGGAAATAAGAGGATTCTGTTGGCCAATCGCTCCCGCAAATCACCTTGCCCAAGCTCGGTCAATGCAGTATTTAAAATGATAAAATTCCAACCAATTTACCAGTGATTCCCTGTCCTTTACGTGCATCTAAAAATAAATGTTACACAAGGACGACATGGATATCGATAAGAAAGAAAGAACTAAGAAAGAACTAACATCGCTCGGGAGGAACTTTAGGTTCTGTTGAAAAATACTGAATAATATACAGAGGAAATATATTGTTATGAAAGTCTGCTCTTAGCAGCTGGCGAAGGGAGAGGAAATAACTGTCGGCGAGACGCGGGGGGAATGAGAAATACGGCAAAGGTGGAGTAGGATGAAAGAGACAGTCAGATTTTCCTTGACGGTAAAATTCAGTCGTCTCATTCGGCTCACGTATCTGCGGTTTTTAGTTCCCCCCCTCCGAACTTTGTGGCCTTCTGCGTTGGTCGTCTGCGACGCCGGGGGGGGGGGGGGAGACGTGTCGATAATTGTGACGATTCTTACTCGGCTCCCGAGACTTCGGGGAAAACCCGTGTTTCTTGCCATTCACGTAGAAACCCTGTCAACCGCCACCCCGCGCCGTTGTTTCCGCGTTGAAAAGGGGGAAGTACGTCGTGAGAATCGAATAAGAGAAATCTCGTGGCACTGACACATTTTTCCCTGAAAGAACGATCCTACGCAAACATTTTTGTACCTTCGAAAAGGGACGAGAATTTCATCTCTCGCGGGAAAGTATACCGGTCCTGGGCTTTTTCCTTCGACGACTCAACAATGCAACTCGCGACTGCAACTGCAGTCGCACGTGCTCAGCCTTACGCGGTCGGATCACGCGCGTTTTATTGCGTCACGCACGTTGTCGAGCGACATTGAATATTCAACGGCGGAATCGCGACGAGCTATGACCGCACACGCCTTCCTCCATCGGGAAACCATAAAGGCCAATGCAAACCATCATCGGCCCGTGGACGCGGCCAAAATTTCATCAGAGAACGGCCGCAAAGTTAATGCGGTTAAACGAAAATTTCGTTCGAATGCTGCCAGCGTATGTAACGTAGTGAAAACTAAAATTGACAGGCCGAATGAAATGATTTTTGTCACCAAGATTATTGTCCGCGAATAATGTAACCAGGCAAAAAATGAACTAAGATAATCCCATTGATCATAGCCAATTATTGTAAAAATGGTACATTGTACAGTAAGAAAAAATACGATTGGTCATTTTTCGGGGTTGAAAAATAGGGGGTTACTCGACGGGTAATTCGTAATCCCTTGGAATTGTCTAGCTTCGTTTCTCGGCAGGGGTTGAAAGGGTCGACGATTCTCAATCTCAAGACTCGGTCGGGCCTAATGGCTCGCTCGCGGGCTCGATTTTTCAGGCGATCGATAGGCCGGTATCTGGTCCCGTGGGCAAAATCGACTGCCAGGACCATCAGTGGATCCTGGCGGTGCCTTCGAGCCGGTTAATCGGGGATTTCGATTCGCCGAGGAATCGTGAGGAAACCTCGGGGATATTCGGTATTCACTG
Organism: Hedychridium roseum; assembly: GCA_963989215.1. NCBI lineage: Eukaryota > Metazoa > Arthropoda > Insecta > Hymenoptera > Chrysididae > Hedychridium > Hedychridium roseum. The sequence continues at coordinate 8,273,158 of OZ022312.1, read as the reverse complement.
GGGAAGACGGGCTTTTGTTACACATCCGTAATCGATCTTGGTATTCGCTGATTCTTGGCCCTCTGGATCGGATTGCCGGATCAAAGCCCGACAAGCAGCTGACCACAGTCGACTAGATTCGACGATTATTTGCCCGGGGGGTTAGGCCAATCCCCTGGACGTGCGGGTAGACAGAGTTCCGTCCACGTATCCCCCGGCTGTTACGTGCTCGCAGGTGAACTGATTGAAACGCATCCTCCCGGAAGGTCAGTCTTCGGCTTCCTCCTAATGGATTGCTCGGCCGGACTGTTTACGGACTTAACTGTTCCGCCCCTGCGCCGTCTCCAATGTCTACGGATAACAGGGTTACCGGGAACCGGCTGCCCATGTTAGGCAACATGAGAGATCCGTGGTTAACAGATTGGAACGGCCCTGGAAATTCAACACGCCTGACGTCCTATTCAACTGCTCAAATGCCACTGCTGAATTTATTAGGACCTGCTTCCTCCACACAGAGAATCAATGAGTACCCACCAATGCCTTAATACATGTGTCCAATGACTTTCTAGAAACAATTGTTATTGACCTGGGAATCGTGAGCATCGACTCATATGTTTATCTAACACTATTTTGCGCCTGAGGACTGTTGGGAACGTGTCCTTTAATCAAGGAGACCACACGAATCCGTTCGCGGTCCCCGATCCGCAGCTGGCCCCACGCTCGAGGCTAATTAGCGCATTTGCATAGCACCGGCAAACACGTACCCCACTCTAACCAACCCCCCCTCCACCATCACTCGTCCACCCCTCGACATGTCTATCCACCACTAACGTCTCTATGGGTCGGAGCAAACAATCCCCGAACCCACCCGCTGGTCCCATTAATATTTCCCCAAGAACTTTCGTTTCAACCAACTGCGCTCAACAAAGAAAGGGATATGGACAAGCAGGGAATTTCCAAAGTGCCTAGTCACTCTGACTCTTAACCATTCTAAGAACGAGTAAAGCAAGTGCTATGACCCAAGGTGTATGATCGATGTGGGCGAAAGAAAAATTGCGTGGGCGGCCGGACCAGGAAAGTTTCTACGACCGCGAAAGCTCATCGAAACATTTCAAAGCATTCATTGCGGTAATTGTCATTCATACGTCATTCTACTTCTAAATCTTTAGGGTCGACGTTGGTGCCTGCGTCGGCGAAAGGTCATGCCAAAACAAGCGTCTACGAACGATAGAAAATTATTGTAAGATTCTATCGTGTAATGATTCGCAGGCATCGCGGGGATGATCAAGCCCGCCAACTTGTATTGGCTCTCGTTTCGATACGTTATCTAAATGCTAATGTCTCGCAAAGTTGACGGGGGGAGGTGGGGCGGGGGGGGGGGAGTGGAGCGTTTTTGCGCGAATTCGCCAGGCGCCAAAGTTCGATAGACGCCGTCCGGGCGTTTATGATTCGATGCCGCTGACATCGCTTGCATATCGATTCGTCGAGATTACAGGGACGCGTGAGGGGAGGTGGGAAAAAAAGTCTATGGGAAAAGTCCGAGGACGCGTGGCCCCGGGAGAGTAGTTTCCGCAGAGAACTAATCCCCGGGCGAGGTGTATGTCGATGGAGAATAAAAAAAAAGAAAGCAACAGCCTCGCCACGTGGACAAATCCAATCCCGCGGTATAATAAAGAGACCGGAGCGATAAACAAGGTAGGCGAATTCCAACGAAGGCAGGGTTTGCCGGGGATTCTTCGGGGAAACTCGTTAGCAGGAGTGGACGGAACGAACGTCAGTTTCCATTGGCGAAACACGTCCGAGGACGGACCCACTACGTTTTTCTATTGAGAAGTGGGACACCGTACGGACCCAGAGGACCTCCTTCGCATGGCGGAAAGGAGAGGCACTTAACCCACAGTCAACAAAGAAGCTTTCCAAACGCCCGCTATACCCTTGACACGCGCCACCCCCACCCCCTCCCCCCGTCCCGCCTGTTTCTCTGTACCATCTTTTCGACGTACACTAAATTCCCCCGAGGGAGAAACCGTGTCCTTAATGGCGAGAATCCTCAAAACGCGACGTCGATGGGCTCGTAAACGCATGGAAATACAATATCTCGTGGAAGACGGCGCCATTGCCGTGGAGAAGACGAAGTGTTGTTTACGGATGGTCGTAATGGGTTTCCCGTACATTCGCCGGCCAATAGAGAGGAGCTGAGAATGGGATTCTCACATGATGGAGATGTACAAGATCGCCATGGGCTATTAAACGACGACCGGGATACCGTAAAGCCGATGCTGAATTCCCTGAATTTCACTGTTTCCGAGAATTTCTTTCCGACTGGCGATGCGACCTTTGTTCGCGGGATATTTCGAGGCAGGATTCTTCAATATCCTTCTGGTAGGTATCGAGAAATTCGCCGATACAGCCGCGAAACGGCGCAGCACCTTTTCTTCGCGAAGGAGGAAAATCTTAAAAGCTCGCACCAAGGCATCCTTCCCCGACGGCCCCTCTCCTCTCTTCCGGCCGATATCGACTTTACGTCGCTCGAAATGGAACCGTCGAAATTAGAAGCTGCCGGAAGGACGAGCGAGATAGCGCGTCCGGGGGGAAACTAGGAGAAAGCTCGAAAATAGCCGAACCGGGAGAAAACGAACAAGAAGAACACGGTCAAACAAAAAAAGTCCATGGAATTGTATTTTAATCGTCGATAAAATTGTACGATTAACAGCCGCGTAATTTCGCGCGAAAATTTCGATGGAAATGGTGAACTCGTTTGTCAGTTTCGACGGACGAGCTTTTAAGCGACTAATGTTCCCCCGTGAATGGTCATTCGAGGACACTCCGCGTCGAGTTCACTGCTCGAAATCTCAAACTAAAAGCAGAAATAAGCCACGACCGACGAGACTCCCCGCCATTTGCCTCCTACGAGAAAAAGACGACGAAAAATCGTTTTCCCTGCAGATCCACTGAACTTCAGACGAAAAGTACTAATTGCTCGCCTTACACGACGTTTCCTACGATCCCGTAGTTAACGTACGGCTGCATTTTGGAGGGAAGTGTGTGGGGGGAAAGGGGGGTAATCGCCTGGCCGTTCCGCAATAGTTGGTCCTCGAAGAAGAAGGGGTCGGTCCCTGCCACAGTGTTTTCATCTCCGGGTTGTCCCTCGGTTTTACGAGTTAACTCGGAGAGATATAAACTGATACACGCGGCCGTGCCGAAGGGGGCGACGAGAGATGGACGAACGACGTCGAAGGGAAGAAGGGGGGGGGGGGAGGGGGTGTAACTCGGCCGCGCATAAAACCGAGGGATGGAATTGCTGCGCTCGGCCCTAGCTCCCTCGTCGAGGGTTATCTACATTCTTCGTCTTATCGACGGTACACGAACGGAACTTCTCCTAGAACAGCTCGATGGAAACTCCCCCTCCCCTCTCTGCCCTCGCTCGTCTGTCCCTCCTATCGCCTTATCGTTTACTCTTTATTTTTTTCTCCTTGCCCCCGAGCTACCTTTTCCCTCGTTTCGGCCCTCGGCGCGGGATTATTAGAAACTTTTTACCGGGGTTCAAGGTTTCCCGAGCGCCCGGAGGATCGAATAGAACCCTTCGCCTAGTCCTTTCCCTCCCATTCTTCAAAGTCCTCGGTTCGACATATTCTCCCTTCCACCGATGAGTACCCACTCTGTACTTTAATCAAGTTCCACTGTTAATTCTCGGAAACAGGCGTTAGTGCCCGGCCTGCAGGGAATTTTATAGCGGGACTCGCGTATATTTGCGATCGTAAAACCCGGCGATATTCGATACGTCGCCCCGTAAATCTTAGGTGCGTGCCTTCTGCTTGCTCGACGATGGCGCCCGGCGGAAATATGTAAAATATGTCAAAGAAATTCCAATACTCGCGTTCATACGTCGTCCCCCATATGAGGGCCAAGCGAAATCAAATATTCTTCACATTCACCAACAGCATATAATAACGAAAACCTGATAAAGTAATACTGATAAATTACGAACATTGTAATTACCCTTTTGTAGAGCAGAATGCGAGTGCCGGGGGTTTCTGTAATCCAAAAACGAGCATCTGGCAAAACCGTACATACCTGAAACACAGAAGAGAAAACAAACATATTAATGGATTGTACACTCTCATGATTTCTACGGGTTTCAACGAATATTTGTAGCGCGTCAAACATAAAATACGTCGACAGCCGCGAACACGCGTTAGCCCTGAAACTCTCGATTTCCGAGGGAAACTTATCCCTGCGTAGAGTTCAGTGACAGGGCGATATTTCTCTCACGTGGGTTAGCGAAAGCTTCGCGCCAAGCCGACGTCGCCTTCGTCGTCGTCGTCTTTTCGAGGATCGTCGTAATTTCCTGCTCCGACGAAGGGTCGAAAGGGGTGCAGAATAGGAACGTTGAGAAGTGTGGAAGGAGGGATCGAGCGAGAAATCGCGAGCTGGCAACGAATTCACGAAATTCGTGAGCCGCGCGGAAGACGAAGGGTGAGTTCTTCGTGCGCGTCGATTCGATCATAAATCAAAGGACCCTCCCCAATTTCGACGATCCGGTGGACGACCCCTTCCTCCGAGGCTGGCCCCTTTCCCCTCCTCTACGTTACTATGTTTTTCGCCGGTCTTTCCCGTCATCCTAACCCACTCTTCCTCTCCCGCCTCCCCGTCTTCTCGGCTCTACGTGTTTTTCGGCGGTCGGTGTTCTTCATTGCGGGTGCCTAAATCGCCGTGTTACGAGGCTGAGAGGGTTCGATCGATAAGGCGACTGGTCCGGGCCAGACATCGCTCGGATTCCACGGATATCGCGTTTCGTTCGCTTTTCTGCCGCGCGCACGACACGCCGGAGTCAATTATACACCCCCTTGTCCTGCCCCCTCCCCCTTCCTTTGCCCCTCGGTGAGCTCGCCGCCCCCGCAGTCGGGGAAATCGATTCAGACGGCACCGAAACCTGCCGGACCGGCTGTTACTGTTTTCCCCCGCGACGATTATCAACCGCTCGCCGACAATGAGGACCGATTAGTCCGCTTAATTTGCCCCGATAACCAAGCCGATGCGTCGCAAAGATCCCCTTTCGTATTGCAGTACTAAAAGAAGGCCCATCAAATGTTTCAACGGACAGAGCATCGTAAACAAGTTGACCTTTTACGAGATGTTTACGAAAACAGTCTCTGCGAATCTCCATATGTCTCTGACAAGATCTATGTGTACGAAATGAACTTCCAGTATTGGTCAAATTTTTAAGAAATCTTCTTGTCAGTATCGACGAGGTGCTTAAAAATTTGAAATATACATCTCGCTCCGGAATCGACGACGTAATAATCCGAAGAACGTTTCCAGGAGCCCATGAGGGTTCACGGTGGTTGTTCGCGGGACAAGAAACGGTGCGGAGGGGGCGGACAAGAACAAGAATCCTCGGGGCATGTTGTTACAAGGACCGACTTCCTGTAGTAGCGGAAGCGACGTGGCGCGCATGCTTGACGGTTCTTATCGTTAACGCGAGAGCCCGCGAGCGAAGGGGGGTATCTTAACTCCGATCTGCCGAATGTGTCTGCGTCGAGCGGATATTAACGTAATAATACGGGGCAACGGTGCGAAAACCCATGGGAATCAGGACGGTCTACCATTGTCTCCGCCCATAAGGACTTGAATCGGAAGTCATTAGTTAGTAAGGGTTACAAAAAACCAAATGTCCACGATAGACGTAATTTCCTTTTCTCGATATCAAGAAACGAAAGTACACGCTAGAATGAGAATCGTCCGGGAGCACTGAGTAATCGATTATTGTACCTTTCCATTGTTGGTTGGGGAGGGGGGAGGGCTGATAGGAGGGCAGGTGAGACAGTGTCGATTTTCGAGGCGCAGCGAGTGTGTACACAGGTGGTTGTGCTCATATTGGAAACCCGGAGTGTCGTTAAAAGCGTTCAGAAAGGAGAAGGACATGAAGAGTGGGTTAGAAGAGACGAGGAGGTGGGGGCAAGATGGAGAAGAAAAATGGGTAGGTGGGAAACGTGGGAGGAGAGGGAAGAAAAATGTACGAGTGAGAAGGAAGAAAAATGTACGAGTGAGAGGGACGGCACCAGATGAGCTGTATGCTTTCGCAAAATACACAAACGTCGCGCCATTCGCGCCGAACAAAAAGTCAGGCCGGCAGCCAAAACAACGTTTTTCCCACTCTCCGCTACGCGAGCCAGGTTCAATTAAACGAATGACCGCCCACGCATCTACTGCGCGAGTTATTCGCAATTTAATGAACAGCCAGGAATCTTACGACAACCGGGAATTACCCACCTGGTGATAAGAAGTCAAATTCTCATGCAGCGGGAAGAATATATATGCAGATTCGAAGTTACGTGAGGGTCGTTGTGAGACGAGCTTCGAGACAGATAATACACGACTGTGCAAACGGAATTGGCCGTATCAGCAGCAGATAAACGCTCTCAGACGGGACGAAAGAGGAATCTCACTGAGCCGACGATTTTTTATGATTTGTTTGCCAACCGCCGGATTGTAAGTCATCGGCAAACCGTGAAAGCACGTTAAACCACACGTCCAGACAGTTTGGTCTCCTTTCGTGCACGCATTCCAAGATTTTTCCGCTTCAACATCCAAGCGATACGAAGGCAAAATAACGAATTCCACGAACGGGAGGGGAGCAAATGATAAAGTCCGCGGAGTATGACGGGCGTAGAATTGATTGAAAATAAATGCCATTGAAAGGGAGGGGGGGGGGTTCAATTTGGAGTTTAGAAGTCGCTCATTAGTACGGGATAAGCTGGCAACTTGTCGGCACGTTTCTGTCTTCGCCGAGGGGTGAGGGGTGGACGGAATGTCGCTAATCAGATATCAATTATCCAGCTGCCGTTAAAATTCCAGTCACGTACGGTCCCCCGAAACGGCGGAGACGGATCGAGTTACGGCAACGCGTGGCGTTTAATCGAATTAGAAAGTACGACGCCCGTGGAGAATGCACCGCTGATAACCCCCGCGATTCCTTCGTCTGAATGGGGAGAGACCAGCCCGAGCCCGGGGCATGCTAATTTTTCGAACGTTCCTAGGATCTTCGGGAAAATAAAACCCTCTGGGTCCTCTGCAATTGAGTTAACAGCGGCGGTCAGTCGGATCGCCGTATTGTACTTATCGATTTATCGTTCCCGCGAGAGTGGTTGGGGGGAGGGGGGGGGTGTAAAATAATCTCATTAAAGCACGGTCGCTCGGCTTACAAGAGTAGGAAAGGGGCGAGCCGTGTTCTTGAATTGTAGGACTTTAGGGAACCACCGGAGTTTTGCCGGACGTTAATGCCGCAATGTATTTTCCAAAGCGGATTAGCGGAATGGACCGCAAGCGGGACTTTCCGGGGAACGGAGTCGATGGAACCAGGAAGAGATGGCCAGACGGAGACACCGGCGGATTATTAAATTTAATACGCTCTATTACCCCGGGGCCAAGTGTGTGCGTAAGGCTCAGAATGTGTCGACCGCGGGGCTAATAGCCGCGGACGATGGAGTCGCGGACCTTAAGGACCTCTCCACGAGCCAGAGTTCTCGAGAGAGAGACTCTAATGGTGTCCCTAAATCAAACGGTCCGGCCCATTATTAACTGCGGACAGATCTAATGGCCGCGATGCAAGGGGGAGACGCAGAGGACGGGGGAAGGACGGAAGAGGGGCGAGAGAGAGCGGGAGACATGTCGCAGCAGCGAAGAAATTTCGCAAACCTATTTTTAAATCTCACAGATCGACGGAAAAATCAATAACTAAATAAATACGTTAACATTGTTTCGCACTGCCTCTGGCGACCGTCCTGGTATATTTGGCATCCTTCAACGCGTTCCTCGTAGTCCCAGGTCGATTATTTCCTTCGGTGAATGGACATTCTTGCAGTATTTTTCATTGGAGAGCGCGTAAATCGCGAATCGTTGACCGCGAAGGAGTCGCTAGGAAATTGCGGATTAGTGGCGGGGGGAAGCAATAAACGTCGATCTAAAGACGACCAGGGCCGATATCCAGGGCTTTATATTCTCGTAAGACGTGGTTGCTGACCCCCCCGGGAAAGCAACCCCCCGGATGCCGGAGTACGCCCCGTCGACATTTCGGTCACGTGACATTTCACGTCCGGTGCTTGACAAAGTTCCGGGAAGGAAGGTGACCGACCCAGCGAGCCGGAAGTGGAAGGAGTGGGGAAGGGCGTTCGATCGAAGGAGGAATGGAAAAATCAGAAAATAGCTGCGATAGTCCGCACGGTCGACCGAGCATTACGTAAAAGGAAAGGGCAAATGCAAGTAGCACGGAAGAGGTAAGTGGATAGAAATAAAGGAAAGTACGAGCGGCCGGAAGAGTCGTGTGACGAGGGGACATGAAAAAAGGAAAACGAGAGTAAGCGATGATGAAGGGGTTGGTCATAGGAGAAGATAAGAAGTCAGAAAAAGACAGTAACCGAGACGGAACATGAGCTCTCTCGGCGAGCAATCGAAGAACCTCGTAAAAACCGTCGACGAAATTCCACCGTCTGGTTTTACGGCGCGAAACGGACGTTACAATAACCATTGCTGGTCGAGCGCTGGCACTTCTCGTATGAGAAAGAAGAGGGTAAGAGGGTCGCGGAGAGTGTTCTGCCGGTAAGCGACGCAATCTCGATGAATCGCGCGTTTGCCGATGATCGTTCGAGGCTGACACTCAAGGCCGAAGCCCGGGAGTTCAGTTTTACATATCCACTTAAGTCGGAGAGTGGAGTGCGATGCTTCCGAAAGAGGTTACGCAACTAGGATAGGAGCTTCGCACTGCTTTCAGAGTAAACACATTAACGCTTCCCTTTTTCGTGCTCTGCAAAACGCGAAGACCGGCAACGGTACGCAGGAGGGGGGGGGAGGCAACAGATAGAGAGGGAACGTGAAAAGCTGGAAGAGTCGGAGAAAATCGTGTGTAAGTGTGTGGCTGAGGGAAAAAGAGGGAAACAAATTACGCAACATTGAAACGCCCCCCCGAGCCGAAAGGCTTCCATTGCACGTAGCTTCTTTGATCCATCTTACAACCTTCGAGACAATTACGAAACGCACTGCTTTCCCCAAGGCATCAACTCATGCCCCAACGGAACGCTCCAAGCAATCGGGAAAACCGCTTCGAGAGGATATCCAATAAATTCAGAAAAAATATTTCCAACGTGATTCCGGGACTTGATATCGAAGCGTAAAGGTGCCGGGGAAATTAATGTACCGTACTGACGAGTCTTGACTGTTGGGAAATCGGGCTTGGCGATGATGGATCCCTGGAGCTCGTCGACGATAGATAAAACGTGGAAAGGACGTGCAGGGTAGTGGAGGATCGGTGAAGATTACCTAACGGGTCGATGGGAAATCCTCTGGCCTGCAATTCAGAGCGCTTTTCGTGTAAATCGACTCGTATTTACACGGGCAACTCGCTTGTAACCGGGTCGATGGATCGCAATGCCTGCCGTCAATCGATTACACGATAAGCACCACTTCCTCACATTGCCAATATCATAACGCAGATTATGCATGAGCTCAGCACATGTTTTCGTCTCTGTATGCCGTGAGAAAACATAGTAGACGTCTTAACGTTAAATCGTGTCTAATATCTTCTTTACTGAACGCGTAACGAGTTACCCCCTTCTGTAGGATCGATTTCTCGGTAAATTATTAAAATGCGAGTATACAAAGAATGATAGACGGAAAACACGTGCCGTAAAATTGTTTAGGTATTCCGAGGGTCGGCTACACGGGTGTTACGTTTTTCCTTGTGTATGTAGGGCGAATTAAAGTCGACCGTAAGATGTTCAAACAACTGGACGATCGATTCAGACGACAAACTTCCCCCATCGATTCCCTTCGCGGTGCACGCTAGATGTAAGCAATATTTGACCAGCGAAAATATATTAGAAGATTGTTTCTTTTTCTTTTTTCGGTATGTAAGCCAGCTCGGGAAGGTTTAATGCGTGCTTTGAGTTTTCGCGAACACGTAGACTACGTTCAATGCCGCGGCTGGCTGGTCAGCCGAGTTTTCTGCTCGAATTCCAGAACTGTTTATGCGCCTTTACGATCGAACGCGTAAATCCCCGCAAGCCTTGGCAAAACTCGATCCTGAGCTTTCGGAATTTACGTCCTTACTAACCACAAGCAGATGCATCAAATTCGATCGGAGTGCGAACCATCGGAAAATCATTTAACGGAAGACGGTTCGTTAATGCATTTTACAGGCATTTCCTCATCGTGGACGATTGATTTTCGAAAAATTAACCGTGCGAGAGGACTTAGAATTATTGGAAAAATTCATCCCTACGGAATATGGCTGGCACTCTTAATGAGAGACGATTACACGTTAGCCGGTGGGGCGGGTAATTAAAAATGACAAGCCCGCCGCGAACTCGACGGCACAAAAGGACTTTTTACAGGCTGTCTCCCGCGTTAATTGACGTTCCACGGCGAGTCGCCGGTTCGCGCGCTTGCGGCTAAAGGTGAATGGACGGCGACGATTGATATGCATCGCCATAAAGATCGGAAAAGCCCCACGACAGCATGAAAGTCCGCAGAAACGTTAGCAAACTGGCATTGTCGAGTTCTGCACGTAATCGTCGCGAACAGTTCCATGAAACGAATTAATCAATAAAGCCACCGGCGCTGACTCGGTAAATTTTCGAAAATTAGAACAATTAAGTGAAAGACAAGGCAAGATTTTTTTAGCATTACGATCGTTTGTTCGAAATTGTCCATCTTTACGAAGGAACCTTGCGCATGGCCATCGACCGGTTCGTGTTTGTTTTTCTTCCGGACACGACGTACGGCGAGGAATGCAGAGGCAAAGTTTTAGTCGATGAATTCGACCACGGCAGAATGCAGAAAAGCGGAGGACCGATGGGAATTCGATGTTGGAAATTTATTCCTCGCCTCAACTTGCCGCTACTTTCCCTCGTCTCCCCTGCGAAAATTACATCGCTTTTCCCCGGTCCCTCTGGATGCGATTAATTCTCGCGGTGGGTCTTTGATAAAGCAGCTCTCGTCGTTTCGTGTTTAGGGAAATAATCCGAACAGTGTGGCTGCGCTTCGCCCAACGAATATAAACACCGCCCACGTGTTTCTTCGTGAAAGTAGATAAGCGGGATGCCGCGACGATGTAGCAGAAACAAATAAAGAGTAGCCAACTGCCGTCGGAGATGGTTCGGAACGAGTCTCAATGGACGGAAACGAGAATCATCAGTCTTGCGAAATTCTCTCAAGAAAAGTGACCGCGGTCTTCTCTTGACGTGGAATAATCGTCCCTCGTGAGTTCTTCGTCCATTAAAGAGAACAAAAAGGCCGTCGTAACGACGTACGATATTCGTGGTAGACGGCCGAAAATCCTTCTAATTGCACGGCGATAAGGGAAGTAACATTTTCGACGAGGACAAGGACGACCAGTCGATGTGTTTTTATGGACATACGACGTACTTTTCGACCACTTTACCACGCCCGAAATTTCACGTACGTGGAAGGAATGAACAGTACCTCGTGAATATCGATCCTCTCGTTTCCCTCGCAGGAGCGGCTCTCACCCTTCCGTGGTTTTACGATCGAGCCAGCAGGTACGTGTACGCACGACGAAAACGCAGTAGTACAGGACGCTCACTCGTCAGACGTCGATCGCAGTAGACTCGCTAACGAGTCGGTGAAAAAAGCCAAGAGGTTCAGACGGACGTTTCTGGCGGTGGGTTTGATCGTTCACTCGATCACACGTGGCTGGAGAATTTTCCTTCCGCGGGAATCACACTCCGGTTCACCTCTTCTCGTCACTCTCGACGCGCGCACCGTTGACACGTGGATATTCGGAGGACTCACGTTTCGCGGAAAATTTTGCCTCGAGCACTCGGCAATTCTGGCAATCGGTTTATCGTGTGTCCACGAAAGCGAAACACAGATAGGCCTTGGGAGCGGATTCGCTGTTGAGAAGTCTTCCGTCGATCCACGATTGATTTAACCTTTGTCACGAACCGTCGGGGAAAATGGTGATGCGCGCGGTAAACTTTGGCCGCAAGAGCGGCGAGTAACGTCGGACGGGAGACGAAAGACAGAGCGGAGGAACGAGAGGAGCAAAAGTGCCGTACTGCAGACGCACCCCGTCCAAGGGAACCAGCGAGCCCGAGATGAAGAGAGATAGCGAGAGTGTGAGAGAGAGGGAGAGAACACGCGCGCGCGCGCTGCCAGAGCGCCGAGAAAGAGACGCGACGCGTGTGAAGGGCCACGCACGACTGACCGGCCTCTCGGGGAAGTTCGGGGCTGGCGCATGCGCCTCTGCGCTGTCTCTCTTCCTCTTTCTCTCACTCTTTCTTTCTCTCTCCCACCTCTGACCCCCCGGGTCTCTGTCTCTCTGCCGCCCACCCTCGGTACTGTAGGGGCTCTTCTTTCCTCCGAGACCTTCTATCTCGCTCGCTCTCGCCCCCACGTTTACTGTCCTTCTCCCCCGTCAACGACATCCCTTCGGCCGAATCCGGAGTTTAGTCGGCTCCCCGGGTTCTCCTGTGCCGCAGTCAACTCCGCACGATCGTCTCGCCTCTCTCCACACCCCCTCACCCTGCTTGCCGCCCCCCCTTGCAACCCTCCACGCGCACCACCGGGCAACCACCCCTCTGAACACCGAGAGAGACCAACCGGGAGATCTGTTTATTTTGCTCCGCCACTGACCCGCGCGGAAAATGTCTCGCAGGCCGATCTACTCTCATTTCGGAAAATGCCAGCTCACGGGCGTCGAATTACAGGCACTTTTTGCCTATCGGCCGTAATGAAATGATTGCCAACATGAATCGAGATAAGGGGATGAGAGCTCTCCGGATAACAAGTCCATCGACGACGTGACGGTTCGCGGAGACGGGGGAAAAAACACGTACGGAACGATAGCGAGGCATTCGGGGAAGGCGATAATCCGTTCGATGACGTCCAATGCTCGGCGAGAAATATCGGGATTCGTGAGAAAACGAGTGGCTCGGATGAGCGATTCTTAAGAATCCTTCGTGTCTTATCGAATCAACTCGATGAAGACTTCACGTTCCGAGCCGCTGAGGCTCGTCCGACCTCACGTCCTCCCCCTATGTGAATTATTTGCCGGGAATCGTGGGTGGCGGAAAAATCGAAATTCCTCGTCCGATTGAGGAAAACGACGGCAGAGTCGACGGGCGCGAACGTCGCCGGTTTAAAAATAACTCAATCTTATCGGGCTACGGGCGATACGATTGACGATTCGAAAACGCATTCCTGGGGAATTACAGGCTGATAAAAAATATCGCCAAGTCGCGCGATGGCACGCGACGCGCCGCTATCGGCGGGACGACTTCCTCCCGACAGGCCCCGTGATTTACCGAACCCGAGAAAAATTGAGAAAAGTCAGAAAGACAAAGAGAGAGAGAGAGAGAGAGAGAGAGAGAGAGAGAGAGAGAGAGAGAGAGAGAGAGAGAGAGAGAGAGAGAGAGAGAGAGAGGGACGTTGAATTTTTCTAAACGTCGCGAATGAAACGGTCGAACGAGTGAAGAAAATGGGAGAAGACTCGACGAAGCCTGCTGAAAAATTTTCCGAAGACAATGGCTAATGAAGCAATGGGCCGTAGGATTCTTTGTCTTTCGCTGACAGAGCGGGGCGTAATTCACGTGCTATTAAAGGGCATTATCTCGCAACTGTATCAATAACGATAATGAACGTACGGCGTAGCGCGTGTAACGAAGGCAATAGCGATCGTGTTTCCGCGAACACTCGAGTTCGAGGGCCCGGAACAAACACTCGTCTGTTTCTTTATTCGCGCGATAATTCGCGCAGGACTGGAGACACGGGGGGGGGGAGGGGGAGAGAAAGAGGAACGGCCGCGTGCGTGCGGTGCATTAAACTGCACCGAGCCTTTGGAACGCCCACGATCCGTTCCCACGGCACTGCGGGACTCAATGAGATTTCCTACTTCGACGCGCGGAAAGCGCGTTTGTTCGCTCGTTACCGGCGATCTCCGCGTAGAGCACTCTCCTGTCCTCGAAACGGAATTAATCGTCCGCCCGGATCAAATCAGCGCGAAATTTTGTCCAGAGAGAGGGGGGAGAGAGAAAGAGAAAGGAACGCATCGATCAATCGTTACTCCCTAGCTTCCAAGTACCGAATTTTTCGAAAAACGATAGTTATAACGATTATTATTTCCTCTTCGCGTAGCTGAGGTGACATCAATCCCTAGTAGGCGGGATTTAAAAAATACGTACGGTGTAAGTACGGGACGGAGGTGAGAAGGATGGAAACGTGCGAAAAGCGAGGGTGCGGAGGGCCGGGAAAGCGTTGGTACAAAATGAAAGGGAGGACGTAGAGAGAAAAGCGAGAAGGTGCCGGAGAATACAAGCACGAACGAGATTATGGCGACAATGGGCAATGGGCAACGCGGAGGGTAACCCACTCCTCTGACACCGTCACGCGGGGACAAAAGCGTCGACGTGCAACGATGCACGCTGAATCCGAGAACGCCCCCCCCCCTAACCGCGTCGATATACACCTGCGCTCTTTTACTTTCTTTCGCCGGCACGTCCCGGCCATGAAGCATAGGAAAGAACCCCGGAATTAATTTTCGCGTGATTTTAACGACCACCGAGCAGAGAAATGCCCCCACAGGTACACTACCAATAATGTTTTTATTAGTCCTGTTTTACCCTCTACAAGTATATTGGCGTATATACAGAAATTCCTTTGGATCAAACAACAAGATTTGTTAAAATTTAGTGAGGTTTGGTGTACAGAGTGTAGTTGATTCCGTGGTTGTAATTACAGGAATCTATTTTAAAGCCAAGCCAAGGTGGGAACGGTCGATCAAGCGGCGAGTTATCAAACCAAACCTATCTCAGACGGAGAATTACGGCAGACAGTTTTGACGTCGACATCGTGGCCGGGAAATGTAGGAATATAGCGGTATATACAGGGAAGACGAGCATGGAACATTAATGACTTTCGAGAGATAATCAATGAGGTAAACCGCGCCGTGGAAGATGAAGGATAACGGAATTATCTGTTTCCGTCAAATCATTATTACGTCTAGTTTGTATCCGAGGTCGAAATTCTACGGGACGTAATAGCTACGAAATTCGGAAGTCGAGGCGCGTAGTTACGTAAAACTTCACGGATATAAATGGAAGCGTCGCGGTAATCAATAGGGACCGGTTGGCTCACATTGGAAAATGCAAATGTAAAATGCAGTCGTGGAGACGCGCTTCGATTGGCGTTGTGTTGGCTGCAGATGTCGCCGGAGCGACCTGCCGAAGAATAATTCAATTATGTTACGCACGGGCGATTAGAGCAGATGGTGGGACACACGGATGACGGTCGGTTATTTTCGTTGGGCGCCCGTGAACGACGCCCTCCCGTCTCTTTCGAAAGCGCCGCACAGGACGGCCTGTCACTCGACGCAGCCCGTAAAACCTTCTCGCGTCGCCGTTTATTTCCGCGCCAAACGGAGACGGGGGGAACGAACGTCTACGAACAATGCGTTCCCGCGCGATCAAAGTCTCGACGAACGGAGAGAACCGCTGAGGCTTTTCTCCGGGTGATTGCAAGTCGATGAAGTAGGAATGGAGATAGGGTAAGGGGGGGGGGGGTAAAATCCCATTGTCCTCCTTCGACGTGAGGTCCCTGGCGATCTTCGAGGAATTGCCGAAACTCCGGCCAGTCGTGCCGCGCGGGACCCGTGAAGGATTTCCCTTGGAAACGTGGGTGGGTAATGGCGCGACGTCTTCGCAAACGGCATGGCGGTTGCTCGGAGCCCTCTCGGTCGCTTAAATTAGTCGAAACGCCGGCGCGTCGTGCGCGACGTACAAATTGGACGATACACGCGAGAGGAACCCGCCGTCGTGAGAGATCACTTTGTCGGATTAATGTCGTTTGACGTCCCGCAACATCGCTGACACGGCAAAACATTCTGCCCGATTACCCGCTAACCGTGACTCTATATACCCACTCCATCGGCGTCACTTCGCTCTCGTTTCCGCGGACAACACGTTTTCAATGGGAACCGAAACAAAATTCTCGTAGAATCTATATATTTCTTCTCGCAATTATAGAAGAGAGAAGCGGGAAAAGAAGCGAGGCGAAGATTTCATGGCGGCAGGTTAGCTCGAAGAAAAGTGGAGAAAATACGTCTCCCTGAATTTCCTTCCGCGTCGTGAATTCAGCGCGTCCTGCCGAGCGGAAAAGTTGCTTTGGAACGAGATTAATTACGAGACGGCAAACAGCTCGAGGGATGAGACGGCACTGGGTCTCGATGTTTTTGCTTGGCCGGACTTCCAGGACTCGAGCCTCCTTCGGAAGTGTACAAATGTTTTTCACGTGTTTCGTCGAAAAATATTTTTCTAATCCATCGAGCCCCTCCCGCCCGCCACCAGTTTACTAAGCAGCAAATTTATGTTTATTTGTACGTGTATTTCTTAATGAAAACATTTATAACTGTCAGGAGCGTATTTTATTGGAAAGCGTGCTTTAATTCCCCGTCGACCATTGGCTCCTAAAACTGTTTTAGGTTCGGAGGAGAGGGGTGAGTGGGCGATCTGAATTTACATGATTCGCCGTTTCGTGCCGACGGGAACATCGGCGACGCGCGGTTAGTTAAATGCTAAAGCGTAGACACCAGAAGCTTCAGTGGACCGCAGCAAATTCTATTACCGTTGGGCCTCTGAAATCAGGGAGATATAAACTGCTCAACTGTGTCTTCCAAAAGCGGACAAGGCACGTAAACGACCAACCGGTTAATTCGAAAACCAACGAAAATCCAGGAAGGTCTATAAAATTCTCGCCGACGATGAAAATGCCTTATTACCCTTAATTAATCGGGTTGGTTAAACTTGAGATCTCTACGATCCTTCAAAACGTGCGAAAGTTAAGGAGCAACGGCAAAAAGGTAAGGTGAGAAGCACGACTCACGTTTCTCGGGGCGTACGAGCCAAGGACCTCGACACGGAAAACATTTTACGAGGTAAAAACTCGACGACCTTGAAAGGGTTAAAAAAAGAACGACAGAGAGAAACGTGGCGCATGATCGATGTTCTCCAGAAGCAAACGTCATGCTTTACCACCCACTGCCAACCCTAAATTTCTCAACAATTCGCGCTGTAAAAATGATTAATTAGCAATTTGAGAATATTTTCAAGTTCAAGTTGGCCCGAGCGACGGAAGATTGCGATTCGAAAGGTCACGAGGACCGAGGACTTTGACTACTGGCAGTTAATTAAGTAACCGCGCTTGCCCGCGGCGATGCGCTTCATTAAAGCAAATAGCCGTATAAATTTTTTCCGCCGACGTTAAACGCAATTACATTAAGCCGCGAAATAAACGCGTGGAGCGTGGGCGCGGCGGTGGTGGCGTTTGTCGTAGCCGGTGCTGCGTTATCCATGGCCGAGTTTCGCCGTTCTACGGTCTCCCGGCATTTCTGAAGCTGGCTTCCCTTTATTTCACGGGCGACGCAACAAATTCTCGTTTGCCGTGCTTCTCGCGGTGCCCGTTTCAATATTTACCGGCGGTGCTGCGATGCTCTACTTTCGGGAGCGTTTCGACGCTTTCAGAAACGTGAATAGCCCCCGCGGCGCAGAAAAACCAGCTGAAAAAGTTTCCCCGCCAGACAACGGGGTAACGAGGGACGTCGGTTTGATTTTCAAGCGAGAGACCGCGCGTAATTACGACGATTTTTCCCCGACAATTCGGTCCACGATGAATGCCTAACCGGCTAAGCATCTCAAAATATCCCTGAAAAACAGCCAACGAAAAGAATCCACTGGTGAACGATGAAGAAGTGTTCCATGTAAATCTGTGAGGACGTGATTGTACGTGTGAGATGTACCTTTTATTTGACAGGTCGTTTCATTCGCTGATTGCATTTTTAATGGCACGTCACACGTGGCCGTAGGCATTGACGATCGAGTATTTATCGTCGCATCAGTTCGACCGACTGAAAGCTAAACGAATGATGGACACGGACGAGCGAAACGGCAGTGCAAGCGGCCGCGTCAATCGGCTCGCTCGTAAATATTGAATGGCTACTTAACATTATGCAGTAGAAGGCTAATTACTCGTTAAGTCAGGGCCGTGTTTATACGGGTCTCTGCAACCGTTCATGATGTTGATCGATCCAGGACACGCGTGAAAACGAGCCAAGCACAGGAACCATACGATTCCCGTGCGGGCGAATGCCCATTACGAACGACGAGAAGCTCGGTCAACACTGCACCAAGCTCGAGTGCTTCTCTGCAAGGTCCTTGCGCCGGAACGAAAAAATTGCATCTGCGCTGCAGAAGTTTGAGCTGAGCTTTCGAGCCCGTCTGGCAAAACGAGCCCGAGGAATTAAATCTCGTATAAATTGAACTCGTAAAGTTCGGAGAAAAATTCCGGATAAAAGAGGACGAGCTTGTTATTCGCGTCGTTTGAATTCTACGGCGAAAACTTGCCGGTGGTCGGCAACGTAACGTTGTTATCGTTGTCAGCGACGCAGAGTGAAAGGTTTCATAATACCCTTGACGTGGTACATACCGCAATAAAATATCGACAAAAGTAGCGACGGTTTATCGGTTCGTTATACCTCAGGCGGGATAGAAAATCGTGAAAGAAGATTCCCAACTGGCGTAATGACCAGTGCGGGAAATTCACGAAGGGAGCGAAGACGAGTTTCAATGCCGAATGGGTAATACGAGACCGAGGGACGAGGCAGAGAGGAAAACAGGGAGAGAGGAGGAGGAGGGGTACGAATCGAAGTACAGAGGAGAGGTAGACAGGACGAACAAAGGAAGAATGTGGAGACATGACAAGCCGAACAGAAGACGAAAAAGAAAGCAGAGAAGATGGGAAGGGGGGGGGCGAGGACTAATGTCAGCTGAGAGAGTAGGGGTTGGAATCGATAAAGCAAGATGGCGGAGCGGCAGTGCCGCAGAATACCGCAACCAACGTTACCGCGAGATAATCGCCGGCTTCTGGGAATACGTGGATCTACCGGACTTGATCTTCGAGCGATCGTAGAATCACGGTGAAGCGATGAATCGCGGGGTCGTTATGGCTTTCTCCGTGCGTTATTCCTAGCGTCCAATCGTACGCTTTACCCACTTCACTGGCCGCGTAATGACCGGCCAGTGATCGAAGCCCGCATTTGGTCAGACACATCGTCCTTTTCTGCCGATTTATTCGCCAAAATGTCGAACAATCTTGGCCCATTATTTCTTAACCCACTCTAATTCCCCCGTGAGATCGATAGTAAACCTTCAGGGTGTTAGATTAACCGGTACGGAATGAATTCACGAGAAAAGTGGGGTCGAAAGATTTGAGGTTAGTCGTGGAATTGGAGCAGGAAGATTGCATAAGCCGGTCGCATGTGCGAGGCTCGGAGGAAAACGAAATGCGATCGGGAGATGAGAAAGCTGCCATCGGAGGGCGATGAGGAGGAGGGGGGGGAGAGGGGATTATCGACGAGCCGTCGAAATTCCAGGGCTGCGTCGACGGAATAGAAGGAAGACTCGTCGGTCCGGAGAGGTCTGACTAGAATGTCCGAGTCGGTCGGCCATATTGCCAGCCCCGATTTCCCCTTTGCCCCTCGGTTTACCCCCTGGTCAGGGGCAGGGGGGTGACCGAGGGGGTGCGTGTACCACTTTGTAAGCACGAAGCATGCCGAAGGCTGTTTACGCAGAGACCAAAGCCCCTGCTGGGCAACTTCCCCCTCGCTCTTCCCCCACCTCTGGACAATTCGCTCTATTTTCTCTTTCACGTTCACGCTTACTTTCATCGTCCCTAGGTGCATTTTAAATGCCCGCAGATTGCTACACCGAGATACAAACAGCCCGGGAAACCAACGGAATACTTATGCGAGGCATTCTAGACCCATTTGTAATGCCCCAAGGTCAGCAAGTGGACGAATAAATTGAACGGAATTCAAGGAGCTTGCTTTCGAGGCATGATAAATCCTGATTCTGTACTACGAGTTTCTCGCTGGGATGGTTTGTGTGCGGGGCGTTTTGGGGCCGTTTGGCGCTCGGTAGGACGCGTCGCCGTGATCCCGGGAAATGTCACCCAGGAGACTGTTTGCCAGGATGGCGGACCGCAGAGAAAGCACGGAGTTTGTCTCGTATCTCATAGAAGAAACGATCATCGATACCCGGGTTTCGTTTCTTTAGGAATTGTTTCGCCAGTCTCTGAGCTCCAGGCACGTGCGCTCGGTTTCTCTACTTTCGATCGTGTCTTCGCGGACTTTCGATCACGTTTCTCCAGCCGTGTCCGACGTTTCGCCCTGCCACGCTTGTTATCGAAATTGCACCTTTGATTCATCGGCAACGTGTCGACCGTCCAATGCTTCCATCTTCCGTCCTTACTTCTCACGGAATCTCTTGTCCCGTTAGCTTTTTATCCTCTGCCGGAGGAAGCTGCGAAGTCAACCACTCCTGTCGACGGGTTCATCAAAAGTGCAGTCAGTCACGCGACGCAGTGGGTTAAAGGCCAAGCTACGGGCTCTCTCCCGCTAAAGCTTCCCCGGCGCTCATAAAGCTTTATGAAACATTTAGCGATCGGGAAAGTCCTGCGGGGAAACACGCCCCCGAGTACTTCCGCCATGGTCCCACGATTTATCGAGCGATGCCTCCAACGGCCGAGGAAATCGGCATGCCCGTGTGGCCATTTTTCATATGGACAGGAAAAAAATTCAATTTCCTATGCGGTTCTCCCGGGAGAATCGACGCGGCCCAAAATAACCAATGCGAAACGCGATTGTCTCTCATCAATAAACGCGACCTGCATAATACACTCGTAAAAAAGCCTAAAACCTCGCCAAACTGACCGGCAAAAACGAATGTATTACATCGATCGCGCTTACCGATGCAGTTCAATATTTCATTTCTCCCGCGGAAGACATAACGTAACATTTCGCCGGGTCTTAAATTTCCTCGATTTCGTTAATTTCGTTTAATTTCGTTTTTGTCGGCTGTCGGGGGGAAGGGGTTTCGGGTAGACGGAGAAAATCAAACACCTGTCCGTCAGCTGGTGATCGTCCGGCCGATGTTCCCGTGTGGTGAGGGGGGGGGGGGCACCGGACGTTTCTCCCAGGCGACGACGAGGAGGTAGTGCGCGAAAAGCGTAGGACGACACGCGAAGGTCGCAGCCCGAAAATCCATAACCATCCCCCCGTATTACATTTTGCGGGGTTGCGCATGCGCGCAAGAGAGACCCCCGACCCGGCCGCCGAAGGAAGACGGGGAACCAAGAAGGAGGGAGACAGGAATACATTGAGAATACCCACGTGTACGTGTGTGTGTGTGTTTGTGAACGGCAAAGACAACGATAAGGACGGCTAAGAGGGAGTGAGAAACTAATGGCTCCCATTCTCGACGGTGTCGGCCGCGTTTTTTGGCAATTAGCGACGCCACTTAACGGAAGCGACGGCGTTATAACGACGATCGGGAAGATCGTCGCGCGAGAGAGCCCATGAAACCTAATTAATGTTTACGCGCGACCTCGCAAAGAGATTAACCCCGGCGATTAGCACCGCCACGCCACGGAATCCACGTCGGCCGATCCTGAATTATCGTGAAAAAAGGGTACTGTAGAACACGTAGTATAGTATGAGAGATACACTATCTCTTTTGACGCTGACGAGGAAAACAGTAACGAACGAGGGCTAGAAGGGCAGGGGGGGTGGAGGACGAAAGGTAGAATAGGAATAGACGAAGAATCGTGGGGAAGAAACGTAGCGTGAAAGGCGATTACTCTTGACGAGTAGTGGCGTTTTTTGCGGATCCGAGGGAAAATCCGACTTGTTATTCGATCGCGCGGCTAATTAGATTTATTAATTAACGACCTAGCCGGGCCGAAGCGGGAGAATTAATCGAGTCCCGCGTTGCGCGCGAATCAATCGCTCGGACGACCAAGACCGCCGGTTCCAGGATGAAGAAAAAAGTTCGCGGGCTTTGCGCGGAATAATGGAAGATACGCGGGGGTGAGGGAGGAGGGGGTAGGTGGATTACGCGGAGATTTACGGTCCTCCGAGCGGGAGATTCCGACTTTCGGCGGGAGAGATTCATCTTGGGTCGCTCGTCGACGGGGATCGACGACGTCGCAAGGACGTTTATTACGTTGATGCAGCGTGAGGCTTAATTACAGCTTCGACGTGCCCGTCCCAAGTCTCGTAACGTCGCGCCAGGCGCTAACAACCCCCTGTCAGCAACGGATTAATTATTTCCCAGTGATAACGGCGGGTCGTGCGCGCAAAACAGTCGATTCTTTGAAAAATCCCCGGGCAACCCTGGGGATCCTCGTTGTCTCGTTAGAAGCCCCGGGAGCATTAATTAAGCGGAAAAATCGAGCAAGAATCGAGGATCAACGGAAATCCGTCGTTGAGCAACCGAGTAAATATCCGGCAAATTAATTTTACGAAAAGGCAAAATTGGCGCGTTGGACACCGGTCATTTTTTTCAAGAACTTCGCTAGCGGTGCTCGCGGAGCAACGATACAGGAGCATTCGAATGCATCGGCCAATGGGAAGGCAGACGCGGTAACAACGGTAACAACAATACAAAAGAATCTGCCACTCACCGACTCAGGAGACCGCGAAGAGTTCCATGCTCCTCTCCTCGTTGATCTCTGAAACAGAAAGCCAGACGAAACGATGTAATTAACGTGACCCTCGCGCACGGTCATGGAATTCGAGTGATTATGGTCGCCGTGTGGGGAGAATCCTCCCCCCCCTCCCCGCGTCTCGCTACCTCATGGAGAAAGGAAGGAAAAAGAATACATAACGAAAGTGCACCGTCGAGTGCCGATCAACCCTCCATCGGGGAGGAACAGACAGATCGGGCCAAGACTCTCGTTTGTTTCGCGTGCGGTAATGACGAGAGAGGAGACAACGCACCCTTCCGACTCCCCTAGCTTTCCCTAACGTCCCCCTACACCCACCCCCTTTCCATTTCTTCCCTGTAGTCCCGTTCCCGCGAGGTTTATGCCACTGTGGTTTCCTGCGATGTAGACAGGAGGGTTCGTGGGGGGGAAAGTCTCTCGAGTGGCTTTCTACCAGTCATCGTCTTCCTCATCATTGTCTTCGTATTTCCTATCGTCCTCCCGATCATCACTCCCTCGTCCCCCGTCATCGTTCTTACATTTTCTGCGACGGGCAAAGCTCGAGCGTTCGTCGGGTAACGCGAGAAAATCTTCCTCGAAAGTTGCGCTTTATCGCTCCGTTAGAGCGACCGAGGAAAGATGGTTTGAAGAGAAATGAAATATCTCGGCTCCCCGGAGTGATCTCACGTAACGAAACTCGCTAGTTCGGGCTGTACGTGCAGAGTCATTAGAGAAGTTTCCTTTTGTGTGAGTTGGCCCGATAGCATCGCGCTATGTTGTACTTGGTCGTGAAACTTTCATTGGTTGCCGGCAACTCAAACCACCGCGAAGAACCGTGGAAAATGGAACGAGAACGGCCTGACGATCGTCCTGATACACGGCCACGGGGTAACGTGTTAAAGTGTGTGCGCCACTGAGAAGCTTGAGCATCGGCTTTAAGCTGCATCGAGTTTCGCGTTAGCCCGGCTCAACCGCAGATGTAGATTATTAGCCGCGCCAGCAGATAGAGGAAACGCTAGGATAAGATTGCGCCTCGGTAATCAAACGAGGACTATTTCGCAGCTAGTTACGTTCGTTAACCTTACGTCGCAACTTGGAGAATGACGAAGTAATAAATCGCGCGGAAGAAACTACTCTCTGGAAGTAAATAATAATAATAACACGTGAAAATTTAGTGTATGTTTTGATGACGTATTGAATACAGTACACGAACTTCCGTGGGTTTTTAATGAATTACGTCTGCTTATCGGACGATTGAAAGGTGGCTGTGGGTTTCAATAGAAACGGCAACAAAGCGGTCGAGGGTGACTACGTCGTCCCCTCTGACGGAACGCGAAGCATCGTCGCAATTATTTAGATAGGCGCGTGTCAAGTGCTCTCCTCGTCGGGCCCGAACACGCGTGCATTCTACCAATGTCCTGGTACGCGCGCTAACAAGAGCAAAGGACGTGAAAACAGGAGAAAAAACTGGCGGTGACGAGAGCTCACGAGGAATTCGAAGGCGGCCAAAGGAGTCGTTCGATAAGAAACGAAACGTGCGAAGAAGTTGAGGGAAAAAACGGCCCACTTGACCGGCCCTTTGGTCCCGCTGACGCGGAGATTTTCTCCCGAGATTTCGTCGACTGCGGCTAGCCAGTTGTCCTCGAATTCCAATCCAAAGTCACCTCAGGGAACGGGGGGGATACCCCTCGTTTCTCTCGTGAAACCTAATCCCAATTTAATTAGCTCGTTGGCAGCGCGGAATGATTCTTCAATAATTTGCGAAGAGGGTAAGCCTTTCCTACGACGATATGAGAATTTTGCATGGAGGTCAATCCCTTCTTACAACATAATTCGAACTCCGGGGAAGACAGCCGGAGATTCCTCCGCTACGTACGTCGAACATCCTATTTCCTTAGGAAAATATTGCTCGCGGTAATAATGTGGCATTAGCCGAGGAATAAGCGTGGAGATTGAGCGAACTTAAGGGGCCAACGATCGGAATGATATCGCTGAAGTTTCTGCGTTTACCAAGGACGCAGGGGGGAAAGCCAAGGGGGAGGGGTGATACTCTGCAAGGGGGAGTAAGAGCCAAACGAGGCTTATTTGAATCTTAATGCTCGCGCGAGTTACTGAATGCCGACGAATTTACATGCAAAACGCGGACCGGAAGAATGGCGGTCGCGGTTTATTCACGACTGGCCGATTCTACCCGTGAGTTGGCTGATTTCCGGCGAGAACGGCGTATAATTTACAAGACTCCTGCGAGACTCCTGCGAGACTTAAGCCGCCGTACGATAGCGCAGGGACTCTAATTAAACAATTTCCTTCTGCCGTGCTAACTCTATTTCATCCACCATGCGCCCTTACGAGTCGGTTAAGTTTCATAGAGAGACGTAACGACGTTACCCGCTGAAGAATGACTTCCTGAGAAATACAGACGGAAAAGTGAAGCAATTGGCTCGCGGTGAAACGAAGAACCGGTACTCAAGGCAAAGTGATGCGGCTAATTTGTCTCTGTCGATCCTACCATTGACGTGGTTAGCTTTATTAATCGCGAACACCTCGAGCTTCGAAAATTCGATTACACACGCGAGAAATCTGCATACTATAATTGATTTCCTCCGTACAAGTAGGCGGGATAGGATATAGGGTCGTGCGACGAGAAGTAGGAGAAGGATGAGAGAGGGGAGGGATGAGAATTCCTCGGAAAATTTCGTTGGCGGGAAAAGCTCGACGGGTTTGACGGCACAGCGGGAACTGGTCGGTATTTAAATATGGATGCGCGGTTCAACCCCTGCGCGTTGAACCCCTTTGGCGCGGATAAAGGGCCGGTCCACGCAAATAGACCGGTCGTTGCGTGATGGCTGTTCCGGACGGAGGATACGCAATTTTCTCGTCGGGAAGAGCCTACTACGCCGTACCCAAATTATTATGCATGATCGTCGCGATTAAGTTCCGCCGGGATGACTGGACGGGCCCGCTGGGAAACAACGAGACTTCTGCGAATAAAAATCAGACCAGCAGGGGAATCGTAGCAACGATACAAAAGTCACAGACCCAATGGATCGTAAATAATAGCGACTGTCTGGTAGTTGAGTGAATTGAAGGATCAATCGAAGGTAATTGTCTTAGCAAGGATCTTCGACTTTGCGGAGAACTGCCGAGGATAATCGACAGTGGTTAGAAGGTAAGCAATTTGTCGGTGCGCGGCGGAGGAGTGAACCGAAGGAATATAAGCCGGCGAAAGGAGGGCACCAGCTGCTGTCGTTATTTACCGGCGCATTCGATACGCGGAGGTACCTTCTTTCTCCCTCGGCCAGTCGATTCGTAAAACGCCGCTATGTCGGACCAGCTGTCGCGACCTCGACGACCTGTCCCTCCCCCCTCCCCCTCGCCCCGGACCGCGGGGAAACGAGGAAAATATTTTGCGGAATTTCAAAACACTCTCGAGACACGGCACGAGGCTTTTATTTCCCCGGCGCCGAGCTTTTCGTTCAGCGATCACGAGATAAATCACAATCGTGCAAATTTCCCTCGCCGCCGAGGAAACCGAGGTGGACATTAAAAAGGTCCTTTTAGCCGAGATTTAAGAGGCAATTCGGATGTTGTCCTGGCCAGCTCTATTCTTTCTCCACGGGAGATATATAAGGCGAGGAATTTAATAATCGTGAGAATAAGCTACGGAAACATTAGAAAACGAGGGGGAATGGTAAGGCAAAAGTGTACAGGTGAGACGTGGAATCGGCGGTAGAATGGAAAATGAATTCTTGCCGGCAAGTTGCGCGGCTCGCGAGAAGCGGATCATATCGCGGATGGAAGCTCGAAAAAGATTATTATCGCGGACATGCCGGCTCTTTAGTCCTCCTCGACTGACGCTTTTTAATTTTCCGCCTCCGCTGATTAAACCGCCTCCGACGCGGGGTGTCGTTGTCCCGCCCCCCTCCCCTCGTTCCTGTTCTGCTTCTTCTTCTTCTTCTACTGTCTTTATCCCCCCCTTCCCTTTGAGCGTGGTCCTCGTTGTGCTTGTACGAGCGTTTGAAATCCAAGCTGAGATTCTCTCGTGCACGTCGTGTCCGTGGATTTTAATAAAATTGCAAGCACCGTCGTCCTTCTTCCCCCGTCCCTCCCTGAAAATGCTTCAACTTTCTTCGTCCTCGGCGTTGTACGCGCGATGGGAATAAATCGGGCGACGCGGGGGGAACTTGAAAAACGCACCTGCGCTGCCTTTCGAGACCTACCGGCGCGACGTTCAAAGAAACGACAAGTCCAATTTACTTAAAAACAAAAAGTTGGCGCGCTCGCGCGTCTACGAAGTTCCCGAGCTTCGTCTTACACGATTAAAATTGAATCGACTGACTTTCGGATTCTCGGGAAATTTCAAAGTCACAGGGACGACCGCGGCGTCACGCTGAGCGTGAGATTTTGTCCACGTCATTTTTCTCCGCGACTTCTCGGTAATTTTAAAGAAGACACGGGGCGGTAGAGCGGTGCAGCGAGGGATCGGTGCTTTAGATGGGCGAAGGGAAAGGCCGACGACGTATCGTCGGTGATCATAAAACGATCCCGCTTCCTGGTAGCCGCGCAATCTTTATCGGACGAATCGACGAGACTCGGGATTTCTCCGTACGCGATGAATAAGTGAGAGGACTGCCGGCACTTGGACAAACACGATTCGCCCGGGCGCAGGCCACCCAGGCCACCCAGGCTTCCCGGAGCGTGGTAGGGGGACGGGAGGGGGGAGCAGGGCAATAAAGGCAGAAGACGAAGGATCGTCTGTAGGGAACCGAGCCGACGGACGCGACTTTATTTCGGCATTAACACCTGTCCGAGTGCTCGGTCCTCGACGACCCTCCGCGCTAACTTAACGAGAATCGACCCTCCGCGCGACTCGTTTTCCAGAACACCATTCCCCCTGTCCCCCCCCCCCGTGTCTTCTCCCTCGGAAGAGTAGGCTCGTAAATACACAAGCCCTTTGACCCTCGCCGATTCCTCCTGATCGCCGACACCTGTCGACCCAATCACCGACTCTCTTTCACCGTAATCCCCCCTCCCCACATCTTCGACGATTAAATAAGACAACGGATGATGCTAACTTACATTTCCAGACGTAATAATAAACTTTACATTTTCGATTTTTCAGCTAAACATTCTCACGAGGGGAACGAAATCTGTTGGCAGGTATTTCTTATTTGTGTAATCCCGAAAATTGACGGATCTGAGGTCGACGGAAGCCCTGCTTAATTTCCTGTTGGGAAGACGACGGGAAGACGGGGCAAGCGATTCAGCGGAAGTGTGGACGAAAGAAAGACTGAGGGGAAGGGGGGAAATGGAACGGAGAAAGCCGAGACGTGGATGACGAAACGAGCACGGATTGTATCGGGGGGCTCGGGAAGGGGGAAGGGGGTTGATTTCCGTCGACCTGCAGCCGACGTGCGAGCAATTAGGAAGCGTTGCATCTTGCAATGCAGTTCCCGAAGAAGCCGCATCCTCGTGCTCGAATTTCCGCCCTGCCATCGACCACTCGAGGGATTTCAGTGGACCAATCGCAGCGAAGACCTCGACCATGTCATCGTGTTTCCAAGAAATCTGAATTATCATTCGAGAGACAAACACGAACATAGGACAACTAAGACTGCCCACTAACTCTATTGAGAATTACGTGTCAATCCATTTCCTCTAATAAAAATCAACTACCTGAAGGTTCTATTCTATTTTAGCTCGTAGTTCATTACTCGGTTATGCTTATTTCTTTTATTTTTTCGCGCTTCGAAGTTTATTCTACAAATCCGGTGTGACGACGAGGAGGCATAGCAGGACTCGAACTTTCAAATTAATGGTAATCACGGAGCGACGGGCGCAGGAACCTTCTCTCTTGCCGCTCTTCTCTTCTATAACGAGATTCCGCGCTCGCACGTAAATCTCTCCGGGGGATTTTCAACTTTGCCGCCATGCCGACTAGTTATTTTACCCCTTCGTTTCGCTTTATTTTCTCCACCGGGGGGGCAGTACGCCAGTTATTCCACCTGAGAAGAAAACAATCAGACACCGCCAAGTCCCCCAGCAGAGAGAAAAATAGTTAATCCACGAGAATCTGCTTAAATAATTCCGGCTTCCCTCCTCGAGCGTGAATTTTTTCAGACATTTATCGTGCCAGTTTTACGTGACTCGTTTCTCACTATATAATAATATACTTTAGCACGAAATGGCGGTTACGTTTAATTACGGTTCTTTCGGCGGAAGCGAGTGCGTTTTCATTTGGCACGGAGAAACAATAACGGCTGAGATATTGCGATCGTCCGTTAGCGGATAGCGTCGGTGCATGTAAATGGCGATAGGGGAAACAAAGTGCAGGAAGTCAAGGTTCATCAGGACCCGCTGGTCTGCGGGGTGCGGCAAGTTTAACTGGGGAACAAAACGAGGTGATTGCCGGAAAAGTCCCGATAAGTCGACAGGGAGAGGGAGAGGGAGGGAGGGAGGGGGGAAGATTGTTTAGCGAGCATGGCGACGAGAAAACTTCAACGATAGGCACGAATGCTCTGCAGCCGGTGGTTGACAGTTCAATTTTAGATTGCCGTTGCTAGATATGACACAGGACATGTTGAACCGTGACTCGCTATACAGAAATCTCAAGCCCGCTGGATCGAGAAAAAAATTTTAACTACCTACAAAGATAGTCACACTTTACGTCTGTCTGGTGGCGATAAAATACAGTGAATGAAGTGACGAAGGTACACTGGATCGGTATTTACCGAAATTCATAGGATAACGTAGATCTACTCATTCACGGTGAAGCGCACGTGGGGCTGACGTTTCTAAGCCCGGAAATGACACGGAGAGGATTATACTTGAAAAGAGAGTGGCGCGTATTGGTGGAGATGTACGGGTCCAGCTCGCGTGGGTGGATGGGATCGGAAATGAAAGATGAACGAGACGGACGGAGAGGTTTAACGGTGACCGGCGAGCCATCTGTTGCCGTTTCGCAGGTTACCCAGTGCTCGGGAAATGAATTCAGCGAGTATCTCCAATTGGACACTCAATTCGGCATTCGATCGCGCATATCGTCGTTAAATTCGAATTAATTCGTCCGGCGGAGGTGCGGTTGTCTTGTTTGAAATAATTCTCAAAGTCAGTCAGTTTAAAATAACAAGGGTGCTGTCTTTGCCGCTGGGTCCTCGAGCCGAGCCATCTGGCGCGGTCTCGCGAGCTAGCAACTTTCGCAAATTAATCTGACAAACGGCATGGCCGCTATCTACCGCGCCGTACTTCACGAGCTCCGCGGCAAACGAGGAACTTCGGGTCGCGCAGTTGCCTCGCGAGTTATTGAAACAGCCTTATGCCCCGTATCATCGGAATAGACGACCCAGATTCACGCGAGATCGAATTATAACGTCCCACCGGTGTATTCATTAAGAGAGATTACAACACGAAGGAAATATTCCGAGGCATTCATCGAGGTTTCACCATTTTCTACCGACCCCCCGGGGGACCTTTTGCTTTAACGAGAATCTCGTAGAACCTTCCGTGTCGATATCCCGCTGATGAATTGCGGGGTTATGATTACAAGAAGGAATTCACCAACGGGCTAAATAGATGCCGTATAAATCATGCCGGTACCGAGGATCATCTCTCTCTCTCTCTCTCTCCTTCTCTCTGGGGATATAATACATATTCCCGCAGAATTCGAGGCAGAGGAAGGCAACAAAAGAATCATCCACGTGGATCGTACGAGCACATTGTAGTCCTTGCGGGACGAGTGGATGGAGGTATACCTCCGGAGGATGCAGGATCCTTGCGTCGTGAGGGCAAAAGACGTGTATTTTCCGCCAGGAAAATTCGCCAGAGAAATACACGTACGTTGAGGCGCCCGAGGCTCGTCGATGCACACGGCCAGCCGAGGACTTTCCCTGCCATTCCGTCATTTTTCTCCATTTTTCCGACGCCCGCGAGCACGGTAGTCTCGCCAAAGGTAACGGAGCAAACCATGTACAGAGCCGGCGGATGGAGAAAAAGAAGCTTGTAAGCTATAATTTTCAATTTCTTGAGAAACACCGTTCCAGCGTACCGGACGCCTGCTAACAGCCAGACGAAATACCTGCTAAAACGGTAGAGTGAAAAACCTGTACGAAGGGGGAAAATAACGAGGCATAAAGGGTGAAATTTATAGTGGCGTTCTAAGCTTATCGTTTTGGCGGTGATATTAATTCCCCGGAGATCGGGGATGATTCTTTATTCGTCGGAATTCTATCGATATTCCATCGATATTCCAAGCGATATAGCTCAAAATGACGGAGAACGAAAGTCGATTATTATCATCGCAGGGGAGCTATGTAAATGAGACATTAAAATTGATGAGAAAAGTATCCAGAGTCGATCCTCCGAGTGCACTGGCGAAATGCGGTTCCTTCTGCACACTGGCAAAGTGCCCGTGAAATTCATCTTGTAATAAAGACGCAGCTCGCGGGAAGAGCTCGATATACGAGGAAGATAGAGTCGAGGAATCCTGGAAAATCGGTACACTAATTTACGGGCCGCACATTCCTCAGAGGGAAAGAGACGAGCCAAATCACCTGGTAAGTTTCTAGCAAACTTGCAGGACAATCTGAGCTGACACGGAAAGGAGAGATTCAGAAAATCAGATAAGGTAAGATCAGGGGAAGGAATAAAAAGGGAATAAAAATGCTGCACGAGCAGTGTGGAATTTGAAGTAACGGTAGCAACGTTTGAAGTTGCGAAGTTTAACGAGTATACAGATGCGTTGATATGCACTTGGCGCGTAAACAGTAAAAGCAAATTGCGCATTGGACGGTCAAAGTACGGCTAAGCCTGAGAAATAGTTGGCCGCGCAACAGGAAGAGAATATCGTTACGTTGTACGGAAGGTAGACACTTAACAGGTCTGAGTTGTTGGTCCAACAACTTGCGTTTGTTAACCTTGTAATTTGAAATTGCAAACTCGATACGGAAGCTTCGTACGACGGGCAACGTGATGCGCAAAGTTTTAATTAAAACGCATTCCATCCTCCGGGTATTCGGTACGTTTGATCGTCCCGATAATAAATTCCAAGTCGAACGCAATGGACGCGAAGAACGTTGCACGATTATTCTCTACGCTGTAAACCGAAACATCGGTCTTTCGTGCAAAAAAATACTGAGAATTCGCGAAGGGGAAAACTTCCGTCGTTTGAAACCTCGGCAAGGATACAGAAGAATTTCTCGAGTGATTTATGACTCCGTTGCTCGCAAGAACCAACGAAAAAGTTTAATTAGGACAGCTTTTAGCTTCGAACGTCGATGGTCCACGACGGACGCAATAACGTTCCGTACTTACTGTCCTTTTCCCTCTGACTGCCGAGAAAATATGTCACACCTTTGTCCGGAACACACGGTCTACGCAAAGGCTTTTTCTCGTCGTAGGCACACTTTCATAAACTGCACTTTAATGCACAGTTCACAAGGAGAACAGAAATTCAACTGTTGGTTATTAAAAGTCGCGTACCAATTGAGCGGTCTACTTCAGTCATATCTCTGGACTTGCGAAATTCGTTTACCGTGAAATTCAAAAACGATTGTCAAACAACGTTGAACATATACAAACATTTGGATGATTCACCCGCCGAATTTCGGGGCCAGGTGAGTCAGCGGCGATGCGTTTCTCATACTTGAGGTATGCGGTCGTCGGAGAAAGGAATAAAATTACATAACGAAGTTTATAGGGCAAAAAGAAGAACGTTAGAACGTCTGGTCATAATTAACGGGTTCATCGAGCGTATTCTGCGTCCGCTCGGAGAACGCATACCTGAGGACAGGTATGCAAAGAATGCGAATACGTCGAGTTGCGTGGCTGAGGAATCTGGCCTTGAAAGAGAAAAGCACGTGACTCTACACCGCCTCCGTATCTCGACTGGCCTTCCTACGAGCATAATTGTCGAGAAAAAACTGATTAACCGATGAGTTACAAGCTCGTTGAAAAGCGCACTCGAGTCACTACGCATCCGGTTCTACCGAAGGTCATTAGATGTTATGAAAATTATCCTCCCGTTGGAATGCGATGTACGTCAATTAGTCGATGATTTAATAAACTATTTACCCGATTCGAGCGGCTCGGCTCGGCAATTTGTCGTAGCTATGTATTTGAATTTATCGCTGGAATCGAGAAAAAAGGATGCGACGTAGTTGAGAAAATTTATTCGCCAGTCACAAATTCCGATGGACGTGGCTAGGGGTAGGAGGATGACGGGGAGGAGGGTTCAGATTGGCGATTTCCAACGATTCCCGCGATCGGCCCGTGACGTATGTAGGCCAGAGCGCGCGAATTCCCGATAATTGGCAGCGGTAGGATGACTTGGCAAAATTTATACGCGCTCAAGTCGCGTCTAGCGTGCATCATCGCCGTTGCGGCTAATTATCGGCTCGTCGGCTCTCGGTTAGCAATTTCGATCGCGTTTCGCGCCCTTTGTCGCCGCTGGAATACAAGCGTTTACCCGTAATTACCAAAGCCGGACCTATAAACCAAAACCCCCGGAGAAACGGCGGCGTCGAGTATTTCCTCGAAAATACAGGGAACTTGATGACAAGTGGCTGATAATTGAAGACAGTCAACGATCGAAGGTACAAAGAGTATTTACCGTTGTTTCATCGTCGTCGTTTTGGAAAGCAAAACTAACGACGGAAGACTGCTGAAGTCTGGTACGGTTTCTCATCGTTCTCAGGAGACACTGAACTTACGGTACGGGGAGAGTGTGGCCATCGAGATGGAACATGAACGTTTCTGAGTAAAACAAGCCCGTAAAATAAGTCACTTATAGATCCCTGGACAGCGACGTCATCGAATTACTTAATGCGGCTCTACGTATGCGTCAGGCTGCCGGGTCGCATAAAAGTCCAGCGGGTCAGTGGATGGACGTAAAAAAAAAAGGGGAAAGGGATGTTTTCACCTGGTCCCTCTCGGCCGAACCCTTCGAGCCCTCGACACTGCCTTTCTCTCTTGACCGCGGCTATCCCCGGCTTTCTTTCTCCTTGCCGCGTAAATCTCCATAGCGCGGCAGAAAGTTAATTTAATTACGTGGAGGGCTAGCTGAGGGGGGTGGGGGCAGGGAGGGGCATAATGGGCTGCTCGGGTGTCAATTAGACGAACGTCGGGAGCGTACGCGAGTTTTCAGAGGAGGCCTCTCATCGAGCCCCGCGCCTACTTTCCTTCGGAGCGCGGACCTGTCTGCGCAAACTAATAAACCATCCCGCGCGACGTTGTTCCCGGGGTGAATCAATCGATCGACCACTCGGCGGAACTACCTGGCCAGCAGCCGTCTTCAAAGTCCCCCCCCCCCTCCGCGGCCCCCCTCGACTTGCAACGTCGGCGACGTTAGCCGTCAATGGGTAATTCTTCGTTGCAAACGCCAGCCGGGGGAATTTATGGCGCGGCTCGTTCGTTGCGATCGTCCGGCGGGCTTAATTGCGTTGCTTTGTCGGCGGCTGATAATGCCGGACGACAGGGATGCGATAATAATCGAGCCTCGACCAATATCGCACGCTCGCCGGATGAGTCTCCGTAAATGGAGATTACGGTTCGATAACCGGCCGTTTAATCGTTATTTATATCTCTCCCGCGATATCTGCCGTAATCCAGGGAGGCGAGGTCCGTTGGATTCTCGTTTAAAATTCATAGACCCCCAGCACGCCCTCGCCCCGCCTACCGTGCTCGTCAGTCGACTGGTTTATTCACGAGATCGTCAGAGACAAAATCTCTCGCTCTCTTTCCCTCCTTCTTCATATTCGCGAGAAAATACGGGAGACGATGAACTCGCGCGGTTCCTCGCACACGTCCCCGGGAAAGAACCTGCTCTGAGATATTTGAATATTAATCTAGACCCACGTGGGACTTCCCGTTATACCAACTTTGTTAGGAGTTTACGAACGTTCTCCAAAGTGCCGCGTTTTCGTGGTAGGAGCTGCTTAATGATTCTGGATACACGAGGTACCGGTGAAATTGAATTACGAATAGCCGCGAAGCAGAAAGGTACATCCACCTTCTTCGGTCTTCCAGTACCGAAAAGTTCGATTTTAAGATTACTCTGGGTTAAAGTAATTTCGAGTCCACTCACGGGCCAGCTTGCATCGCAATCGTTAAGTCTACCCGCCGTAGAGGGCAGACTGGAATACAGGCCAGTCGTCTAGGAGCATTTAATTTCCGGCGAGAAGGAGAGAAGACACAGAGAGGGGAAAAAACGGAGAGGATCGCCCGGTTCGCCAGGGACACAAAAGAATCGTTGGTTAATTAAAGCGAGGGCAAATAAGAGAACCCGCAATGGAGCCCATGTTAACTGGCATGGCTGAAAAAAAAAGTACCGCGAGATAATAACGAAGAGGACCGGGGAATTAGTAATTAATATCGCTGCTGATATCACCGCGAATTAAGGAAAGCTTACTTTCTTACATGAACGACTTTTTCCTTAAGATACTAAGAAAAATTCTCATCGTAGGATAATATTGATGAAAAAAAATATGTACCGTGACACGTGATGTCAAGATCGGCCGAGTGCAGAGAATTTTGAGGATGCGCATCGAAGATGAGGCAATTAATGGAGCGTGATTACACAGCCATTAAGCAGGGTAACTCGGCTATAGCTGGAGGCGATGTTCCGAGGCCCAACATGCTGGCTCGGAGCGCCGTGGAAGGTCGGGCTAATCTCAAGACGACGCGATTAACTCGACGCCACCGCCGAAAATAACGAGATTTCGCTTGTCGGCCCATTTCCGTAATCTCGTGCCGAGCGAGCGCGCCTCGGTAGGCCGATTAAATATCGAGCAGGTGGCAGTGAGCGAACGACACACCTACCGTCCTAGCCGACGGGGTGGGGGGACGTGTACTTTGTAACTTCATTTACTCCTGTCCTCTAGCCCCTGGGGTCAATTCGAACCTCACGTCGTTATTGTCCTTTAATCCAAAACTATCGACCGAGGGTAAACATCGAGGCAACGACGTGCACGTTGGGCGAATGAAAAAAGATTTTCGATAAAACGAGTGAGTTGTCGCGTAGTTGAAGGGATATATGTAGTGAGGCTTATTTAAAATCAACGACATTGGAGCGGAGAGACGGCGCACGAGCCGACATGTTCCTGTGGCCGTTTTAAAGGCCAGACGGAAAATGAGAATCTCCTAGGATCTCGTCCCGTCGAATCCGTAGAGCATCGAGTTTGGGACGTCCATAAGCCTGAGATTAAAGTGGCTGTCCCTACTTACTAGGGTCGAGTCGACTCGATTCCAGCGAGAGCGCCTTACAGACTCGCTTGATTGAATGCACAAGCTAATCAGATTACCGGAGTTACAATACGAACAATGTGTCCGTGCCGGAATGTAGCATCAAACGAGGACAACGTACTAATCAGGAGGAAACTGATAATCCCGAACATAGGGCAGAGTTTGGACCTGTCGTTGCGACTTTTTCAAGCAACCCTTAACCGTCTCCTGATGTAACGAGAAACACTGAGGGCTCGAGTGGTTTAACGGTGGGTTTGTTGAAGGGAAAGGTGCCCGTGCGTACGGGGAGGACGACGTAAGGACGACAAACGAGGTATGTGGAAGCAATGAACTGCACATGGCAAAGTCAGTGGAGCCAGAGAAAGCAGGGGAACCAGTGGAAGGCGATGTAGGCAGCGTGCTGCAGATGGTAAAGGAGGTGGTAGCAGCGAGGGTAGTAGCGTCAGCGGTGGTGGAGGTGGTGGTGGTGGTGGTAGGGGTGGCTGTGGTAGCGAAACCAACGAGGGACGGGGAGGACTAGGAACGGTGGATGACGTCGGTCGGGGGTCGACGGGGAAGGGAAATCGCAACGACGATCAATACCACGCCACGCCTCGCGCCAGCACCTATCTTGCCAGCGAAACTCCACTTTCTCGGTCGTGCGAGACACTCTCGGTGGAGCGAATGATAT